>JAMKCH010020042.1:0-21918 GCA_023653785.1 Ophioderma brevispina | reverse complement strand
CTGAAGGTGAAGATCAAGATGAAGGGATGGTGAAGGTAAATGTGAAGATAAACAGTTGGCACAAAAAGTATCTCGGCATATTTTCCGATCAGTATTGTGCCAAAGTCCTACCATTTTGAAAGTTCTCGCAATATACATTTTATTATCCAGGTCTTGCTCTTTCTTTTAATACCTGGATTGTAAAAAGCGTGCAGAAATGGCTTAGATAGAACGCCCGAAAGATGCAAACCCCCAAAACCAAAAGTTGCAGTTTTTTTTATTTTTCAATGGGCATTGCAGTGTACTGGCACGAACATGTGGACCACAATCAATATTGCAAGTAGGTTTTCTTGCTCATTCAGTCGGAAAACCTCTTTGTGTAAAATCAATACACACATATTATTGCCTTGTACCACACAGTGACCATTGAAAAATCCAAAAACTGCAACTTTTGGTTTGGGGGGTTTGCGTCTTTCGGGCACTCTATCTCAGCCATTTTTGCCCACTTTTTACAAGCGAGGTGTTAAATGAAAGAGAAAAACCTATAGGCAACGAAATGTATATTTCGAAAACTTTCAAAATGGTCTGACTTTGGCACAATACTGATCGCAAAGCATGCCAAGATACTTTTTGTGCCAAGTGTAGTATGTGCAAGATGTCCAATTGGGCTATTCCATATAATTCCAAACACCCTATGTGGAAGACACATCTATATATTAATAACGGTGGTCTGTCTGTCAGTGTGTCTCTGTCTGACCGCGTCTTTTTTCTCGTTCCTGAAACTTGGTGGGTGGCTGCCCCTTGACCTTCCGAAGACCGAGTTTGTATTGGTTAGTGGATCAAAGGTCATCAGGGGTCATTCAAGGTCAAAGGAGGTCAAATGGGGTAAACGTTGGTGTATGGACATGAAACTTAGTGGGGTCGATTGTAGATGCCGAAAATTTTGAAGGTCACGACAAGGTCATCAAGAGTCATTCAAGCCAGGTGATCGCGAAACCCAGGGACTGCATAGTTAAATATAATTATGCTTCCCATTTGAGGTATTAGAGATTGCCATGGTCAGGTCAGGTCATGATCAATGTATAGTTGTCACATGCAGAGCACATGCAGTGTCACATGCAGTGTCACATGCAGTGCATGTGACAGCCATGCATTGATCATGACCTGATTATGGCTATTCCAAATGTATGGGGGCATGTGATACTTAATTCCTGCTGCTGTGCCTTCCACGGGTATGGAATTCATTTGAAATAGTCCAATTTGAACCAAGAGCAAGCTCCAGGGTTGATTTTAAGGAGGGAATTAATGAGGTGGAGATTTTCAAGTGACCTTACATGAACCTCTCACATCTGCAGTCTAGTATTGAAATATGAAGTAACTTGTTAGACAAAATCACAAGTAACTCAAGAAATATGCTGGGGAAAATTATGCAGTAACTTTGTCATCCTATATAGGAAATAAGAAACAGGGATTTCACCCTCTATGTGCTTAGATAGTAAAAACAAATGTGAATATATCAGCCTGTTAATGGTGACTAAGAATGTCAAATGGGTCTATTTCTTAAAGAAATTCCTGAATAAATGTCAGGCTGGAGAAGCCTGAGCATTGAATTCATCGGCAGCTTTCTTGTAGGCTAATTGTATGCTAATTAGGCAGTAGGATGTGGCTCACAGCTACATTGAGTTAGATTACCTGCCTGACCATGCACGCACAACATGATCAAAGTGCGTGCCCCCTCAAAATAAATAAAAATACAATTGCAAAACTAAACAAAAATACAAACAGCTCATGCTATTTTTGGTTTAAAAAGTTACAGACCGTCAGAAAACAAAAATAACATGAAGCAACTCTTGTTTGAAGTGAGAGGAGGCGATGACAACTTTGTCCTCCATAAAAGCAAATTTAAAGAAAACAAAAACAACTCCCCTTTGTTCCCTGTGAACATTTTCTTGTTCAATTCACTCAATATTAAGTATTCCACGCTCACCCCGTGAAGCTGATACCGATAATGAACAAGACCTGGCTGGCCTACGAGTGGCGTTTCACATCACACAGAAAGGGTTAAGTACGGCGGAGTGAGTATTTGTTGCATACCAGCATATGCCTGTATTGTATTTCATCTGAGTTATCTCTTGTCTCCGGCTCTTACCGCTTTAAATCTGAGTTTAATTTATTCCCACTCAAGCACAGGTCACCATTAGGCTAATACTCCATGTCTAAAAATCCATAACGCTGGTCCAATAAAATACTGCAGTTGCCTGCCTGCGGCCCCTGTACAAGGCATGACCGATCTAGATGTTGGCGGAGAAACCTCAGTCACAGCCTTTTACTTTGAATGATTCTTGTGTTATACATAGAGTAACATGAACTTTGGTCATTGTTTGATGATGTTGTAAATGATAACTTGTAACATTAAGGGGTTAATGTCTTAGTATTTAGGTCATGTAATGCATTGAACTGTGTAGTTACAATGAGGCTACATGGAGTTTTGTATTGATAGTTGTGCTCGGGATCTTGAGAAGTCAAGACTGGTGGCCTTCCTCTATACGTCTCAATAGGTCATGTGGTATTGAATTAACTACAGTGGCAGGAGGAGAAGCTGGAACATGCCTTCCTCCAGACTGTCAGTCATGTGATAGGATATTTTGACTTGTTTTGCTTATAAATCATTGTAATTAATTAAAAAAAAAAAAAAAAAAAAAAAAAAAATCTACTGGCGGACAAAAACAATCTGTTGGACTGCCCCTTGAGCTCAAAATTCGAAAGACATCATATGACGACATACATACAGTTCATAAATATTACACCCCTGTAACAAAACTGCTAAATAATCATTGCTTGAATAACCATTGATTGACATCTATATTTTGATAATCATTTCATCAATCGGTCAATTCAGAAGGCATAATATGACCGACTCATACAAGCAGTTCAAAATATTACACCCCGGTCACAAAATTGGCTAAATAATTATTGATTGAAATAACCATTGTTTGAAATCTATATTTTTTGCTAATCATTCATCATCTGTGTCAGTGCAGTCCCCATTTTGTAAACTATAACTTTTAACTCGTGGAACTACGGCCATCCTTATATTGATTCCAATCTGAAACATCGTAGAAAGGTAGCAGTGCGAAAGAGAGAGGATTGACTTTCAACATTTACAGCTCTATTCTATTGTTTATTCAAATGCATATGTCGTGCACTTTAAACCATTAAGAAAATATTGTATTTTTATTTTTAACGTGCGACATATCCACTTAAACTGATCAATGGCTGGGCGGCGTCCCTGAAGAGGGCGCCAGCACATCATAGAAACCATAATACCAGAACAATTTGGCCAGAAGCTCGATTTTAGAAGCAGGAGGAAACGGAGTACCCGGAGAAACCTGCGGGAACGAGTATGGCTCGAGAACCAAATTCCATAAAGCCACAAAGAACGAGCCCCTGCCGGGGATAGAACCCGAGACCTCATTGGTAAATGGTCGCGGGAAATAAGCTACGCCAACCCGTTCCCCCTTAGAAAGACTGCAAGAAATGGGAAGTAGTGTTTAGCGGGTTAAATTAGAGATGAGCGGGGCAAGGTTTTTCTGTCACCTTAATCCAGACTTTTCCTGTCAGTTTTGCCCCAACCTGTCCCAACCAAGCCAACAATTTTTTTACTGCCCCAATTGCAAATTTGCCAATTAAGTTTCTCCATACGATTTGAAACGTTTGGTATCAGAACTGACATGCACTGTAATGGCTACAAACTTGTTATTTAAACACACCGCAAGTTTTATTAATGTTCATGAAATCATAAGTCACAAGCAGATGTAATATAAGCTTCCTTTATTCTCATTATGACATTGAAATCCACATCATTTTCTTTCCATTTTTGTGGGCCGGCCAGCTATAGCTGGCAGGACCACACTTAGCAATCCGTTGTGCGTGTGTATGTATGTATGTGTGTGTGTGTTTGTATGGATTTGTGTGTCAAAAATTGTTAAGTTTTTTTAAAATTGACCTCAATTGAAAAGTTTAACTCAATTGGAACCAAACTTTTGTCATAGGTGCACATGGGATCACTCATATGTTGACGAGGTCAAAGGTCATGTTGAAAGGTCAAAGATCATGTGAGGTCAAGTTGAAAAATGTGGCTAAAAATGTAAAATTGATCTAAATTGAAAACTTGAAGTTCAATTGGAACCAAACTTTTGTCATAGGTGCACCATGCGATCCCTCATATGTTGATGAGATCAAAGGTCACGTGCCAGGGTCAAAGTCAATGGGGCGGCCCACAGCTTTATATTATTTGAATATAGCGAGCGCGAAAGCCGAGAACCGCGAAATTCTAATTATTTATTGTATTTGTTTCGCCTGCCTTAAGGCGGACGACACATATGATCACTTTGTCCACTGTTGTTGATGTCTGTTGAGTCTTTGTTGTTGTCTGTCGTGAAAAAGGGGGTAACATTGGCCTGCAAACATCCACATCCTTTGAATTTAAACCAAATTTTTGTCACAGGTGGCAACATGGCATCCCCCATTTGTTGATGAGTCAAAGGCCATACCTAGGTCAAAGGCATGTGCGGTCAATTGTAAGATAGGCTGAGAATGTAAAATGACCTCATTTGACAGTTGAAGTCAATTTGAACCATTATTAGTGTTTTGAGCATCTTCCGTCCTATAATTTACTATACACAGTAGAGACCCACTCAAAATGAGTTTGAATGTCCATCAAATGCCAGCGAAAAACCCTGGGTGCCCAATTTTTTAACCACTTTGGACTCCTTATTTATGCACATGCTGACTGATTGTGATACACTTTAAGGATGTTTCATTTTGGTGGTGGGGGTGGCGTGAGTTTCAGTCTTTCTTCCATGTTTTGGTGGTTTCCAGTATTTGCTGTTCACAGTAGTGATTCCATGTCTGGATTGTTCCCAGTGTTTGGATGGTTCCCAGTGTGTGATGGTGCCCAGTGTTTGGATGGTTTCCCAGGGTTTTGGTGGTTCCCTGTGTTTGGGATGGTTCCCAGTGTTTGTATGGTTCCCCGGTGTTTGGATGGTTCCCAGTGTTTGGATGGTTCCCCGTGTTGGATGGTTTTCCAGTGTTTTTTGGATGGTTCCCCGGTTTGGATGTTCCCATTGTTTGGATGGTTCCCAGTGTTTGGATGGTTCCCAGTGGTTTGAATTGTTCCCGTGTTTGGATGGTTCCATTGGTTTGGCTGTTTTCCAGTGTTTGGATGGTTCCCCAGGTGTTTTGGAATGGTTTTCCAGTTTTGGAGTTCCCATTGTTTTGAGGTTCCCAGTGTTTGGATGGTTCCCAGTGTTTGGATGGTTCCCAGTGTTTGGATGGTTCACAAGTTTTGGATGTTCCCAGTGTTTGGGTGGTTCCGCAGTGTTTTGGGTGGTTCCCAGTGTTTGGGTGGTTCCCATTGTTTGGTGGTTCCAGTGTGTGGGTGGTTCCCAGTGTTTGGGTGGTTCCCAGTGTTTGGGTGGTTCCTGTCACTGTTTGATGTCTTTTTATTTGAATGCCTGGGCTGGTCCCACGCCTTGATGGTTTTTCCTGGTGTTTGATGGTTCCTGGTGTTAGGTGATTCTATGTCTTAGTTGTGTCCACATTTTGGTGGTTCCATGCTTTTTGCTGTTTCTCAGTGTTTCATAGTGGTCTATTGGTATTTATTTGCTCTGCATATTCCATGCAGCATCTTCTATAGCTGAACATTATGGTTCCTTTACATGTCCCTACTTTTAAAATGAAAAATGTGTATAGTACATGTAGATCACGATCCAAACATAATAATGATAAAATTGGATTCTTTTCTTTTCATCCAATGCCAAATTTATTGGGGGGGTCTCCGCCAGATTTAAAAATATGTGTCTCAACTCCGTCTCGCCCAAAATTTAAAATTGTTTTCAACTCATGGCTTGACCAATAAATTTGAGTATGGGACTCAAGGATCCAATTTTATAACCAACTTGGTTTGTGGAGTTACATGCAAACCCCCTCATTTGTTTGATGGGGGGTCAAAGGTCACATCAAGGTCAAAGGTCACATTCAAGGTCAAAAGGCATGTGAGGCCTACATTCACAAACCGCGACGGCAGGCGACACTCGCGCTGAGGAACCGATGTAATTTTTGTTCGGGCCTGCCCTAATGCAGGAAGACCATAGGGATCACTTTCCACTGTTTGTTGGGGGGGGGGGTAGTCGTTTGTTGATGCTGTCTGTTTGTTGATGTCTGTTGATGTCTGTTGTGAAAAAAGTTTAAATTGATGTAATATCCACATACCCTTTGATGGATTTAAACCAACTTTGGGTCACAGGTGCAACATGGCATTCCCCACTGTTGATGAGGTCACATGTCACATATGCCATGTCAAAGGTCATGTGAGGTCAAGTTGTGTAAAATAGGCTGAAAATGTAAAATTGACCTCATATGAAAGTTGTAAGTTCAATTGAACCAAACTTGAATCATAGGTGCAACATGGGATCCCTCAATTTGTTTGATGAGGTCAAAGGTCACATGCCAAGGTCAATGTCATGTGAGGTCAAGTTGTAAAATAGGCTGAAAATGTAAATTGCCTCATAGAAAAGTTGAAGTTCATTGGAACCAAACTTGAATCAATAGGTGCAACATGGGAATCCCTCATTTGTTCTGATGTCAAAGGTCCCATCTCAAGGTCAAAGGTCATTTAGGCCTATATTCACTAACCGCGACGGCAGGCGACACAAGCGTTCCGAGGACCAAATTTCATTTTTAATTACCAAAAGGAAAAAATGCAACCTGCCCCAACCTGACCTGTGTCTAAAATTCCCCAAACTGCATCCAGTCCTCCTTCAGTCCTGGTTGGCTGGGTTGCTTGCTGGGGAAAGGGTCCCCTTAGGTTGAATCTATCCTTGCTTTACCCATCTCTGTCATTCTTCTGTGTAAAAAGGTAATTCACCTTTTCTGGGAACACCTTGTACATACTCTTGCAATTCAGAAAATATAACCACTTATTTACACCAGGAAGTCAAAACTCATGAATATATATTAAGCTAACTGAAAGCATGTCGTACGTGTTTTTATTTTCTTGTGTTCATAAATTTTTGCATGATACATCTTAATGCACGGGTTTTTTTTTTTACAATATGAGTTCTCACTTGTATGCAGTACAATTTGTTAAGCAGCCTGCAATCTTTAAGATTTAATCTTTGAAGATTTAATGTGTGTGGGTAATGTGACTGAAAAGCATGCCAATTTTATTTTTTTGTTAAACTTATTATTATTAAATGTTGTTTAGATATTTAAAATGTTATGCTTTCAATTTCCATAGTGTATGTACAGGTATTGATTGGCATGCTGCTAGATTGACAACGAAGGACATTGGTGAAAAAACTGTTCTATTTTTTTTAGGCATCCAATCATTGGAAAGACCTCAGCATAATTTGTGTTTGTGTGTCTGGGGTGTGTGTCAAACTTTTAGTATAGGCCACACCTTTTGGTGGGACACACGTCCACTTTCAGTAACTCTTCAGTACATGAACCAATTAACGTCAAACTTACTGGGATACTAGGTTCTAATCAATATATTGTTTTCGCATTTATGTTTCATTTGCTTATTGATAATTAGTTAATGAATTAATTTGCATATTGTGATCTTCGACTGGAATTGGCCATTATTTGGTTAAAATTTTCTAGCGTTTTAGTCCAGTGGTGGATCAAGTCATACTTGTAGTAATGCACTGAAACAGAGCATAGTGGTGTAACAGATGAGGTCAAAAGTCAATTCAGGGGTACTTAGGGTCATTACCATATGCTCTACACTTATTTTTTGACCATATAATTGGAGGACCTATTTGGGACTGGGACTGCTGACCGTTTTTCTGAAGGGGATGAACCATTTAAATTATATAAGTGACCGTCCCCGACGAAGGGGCTGAAAGTCGCGATGTTGATTCTGAGCTAATAGGCCAAATTACACGTACAGGTCTAATCTCATGATTTGAGATTTTTCAAGAAATGAAAAATCTACCCCTTCTCAATCTGTCACACAAAAAATCCGAGCACTATTATTCTTCCTAAGTTTGATAAATCCAACATTTTGATTGGTCTCATTTCAGAAATTATCCCAAATTGTCAGTAACTTGCGAAAAGAAATGTTGCAATGCCATGATCTCAAGCGCTCATCGGTAAACACAACGTACACTGACCCGGGCAAATGTGGCAATCAAACAAACCTGAGATTTGACCTTTCTCTATTTTTAGCAGTTTCGAAGCCACTGTGACGATTTGACCAATTACAGACGTTTTCAAGGCCCTTTGCTGCCAAACCGGGTTCTAAGCAGGCGACTAGAAGCCCGATTGGTGAAATTGTGCCACGTGACCTTGTAAGAGCTTGTGAGACCCACGATATACTTCCAGTCGCAAGCGACGCTGACGTGCGAGTAACCCAGGATTTCGAACCCTGATCAGTGTCACGCTGCTCACGAGCAAAAATCGCTCGCTGCGACTGGAAGTTTAATCATGACTTTAGTGGGAGAAATGTCAACGTGGATCAGCTATTCGCATTATTTACAAACACTGCTAACGGTAAATCGCGGATAAAATCCCTTTTATATTATAATCTCACCCTTTGAGGTATATTAATTCCCATATTACATAGTCAAATTATGTTGGGCATAGGCTGATGATGCGATTGCCTTTCTGTCTGTTTGTAATTTTGCCGTAGTTTGGGGCATGGAGCCGGATCGCTAGTGCACTCACGTCAGTGTCGTGTCAGAGTAAAACGAGCGTTGGTAAGCCAGAGTAATTAATGCTGAAAATGTATGGAGCTTTTAGCATTTTTATGATGTTACCAACTAATACTCCTTGTTTTTTATCTCCTGCGTTCATTTTTACTATTTTGTTACTTTATTATGTTGCCACTTGTAGGAACATTTTCGCAGTTTACTGAGGCATACTCAATTCTGTTATTAATTATTTAGTAATTAATTTTCAAAATTCAACATAAACCAAATTATTTTAATAGATAAGTTTTGCAGCCTATTCACAAATTTTAACAATGAAAAGGTTTGAAATTTAGTAGTATGGAATACAGCACAAAAATGTGTCATCCCAAAATATAAGTACCCTTGTATATTAATTATTGCAACTTTGTGTAAACAAATTTTTGTTTAAAAAAAAAAAAAAAAAAAAAAAAAATTACAATGTATTAAAAGTTATTAATGGAATGTAATTTTCAATGAAATTAGGACATTCTTGAACATGTAAGAGAACTTTTTTTTCTTTTAATGATAAAAGCAAACATGCCAAACAACATTTTGCACTTGAACGTGACGTTATTGTAAAGTTTTATGCAGTGGGTTCGCATACACATAAATTAATTATGCAAGAAATTTGAAATTACAAAAACAAAACTTTTCTTTTTAAATTTCAATGAGAGTAATTCAACATTATTTAACGCAGAGTTTTGCTGAGGATTAAAGCATGGGAACACCCCCGTTGCTATGTTGGTGGTTTTGTTGTGCCTTTCACTTTAAAATAGGCCTTTTTTTGCATCCTTAATACGTTGGAGGCCTTTCTCAGAAACCGTCTTTTTTAAGATGCCGCACTTCATGGCTATTTTTGACTGCTGAATAGCCAAATGCATCATTTACGGTATCATTTAAAAGCTGAGATGCCCCCTTTCAAAAAAGGTATGAATCTCACAAAGTCAGAAAATCAACTTAAACACCCTTTTGTGGTGGATGTTCCATTTAAAGTTTCCATCTCGATTGGATGACCTTGGCCCCAATACCTATCTGTAAGTTTCAGGCCAATATTTCAAACCCGTTTTGATATTGACTAATTTAAATTGATTTAAAAAATAGGTTGTTTTTTTGTTTTGATTGAATGATTGGTTGATCAAAATGAGGCACTTTTTGTGGGCCATCAGCTTAACTGGAGACCACTTAGCAATCCGTTTTGCGTGTGTATGTTGTGTGGGATGTTTGTAATGTGGGTGTGTCACTATATTGTTAAGTTTTTTTTAAATCGACCTCAATTGAAAGTTTGTTCATTGGAACCAACTTCTGTCTAGGTGCACCATGGGATCCCTCCATATGTTGATGAGGTCAAAGCAATGTTGCCAAGGTCAAGGTCATTGTGAGGCAAAAGTGAAAATGGGCTAAAAATTGTAAAATTGCCTAAATTGAAAGTTGAAGTTCAATTGGACCAAACTTGTGTCCTAGGTGCACCTGCGATCCCTCATATGTTGATGAGGTCAAAGGTCATGTGCTAGGGTCAAAGGTCATGGGCGGCCCACACTTATATTCTTTGAATATACGAGCGCGAAGCCAGAACCGCGAAATTCTAGTTTGCTCATAACTTCCAAACCAACACTCATTGCCCAAATAAATTTCACAGGGTAAATGAGAAAAATAGTAGCTTCTTCAGATACCAAAATTTTACCACTTGTGGTAAATTTTGGGTCCTGGGAAGAGACATTAGCGATGAGGCCAAGGAACCTTTAAGTTGTAAATCATCTATAAGTTTTTTTTATTTATTTGGTTTGCATAGTATTGTTGTATTTGCAGAAACTAGGTTTTATTCTTTAGGTGCTGGGTTAACTTGGACATACATAGATTGTTTTAGTAGGTAAGGTTAGCTCTGTCATTTTTTCTAGAACGGGTTTTTATTTTTTCGGAGCACAAATAAGACCACTAAACGCTACTAGTGTATAAAAGAAGAAAGTGCAAAGTATTAAAAAAATCTATCGTTTGATTAAAGTACTCCGTTTGTATCCAAGGAGCTTTCCATCTGCTCTGAAAAGTTATTACTTTTAAAGGTGGGCATTTTTAACTTTAGCTTCTTGAAACTCGGAAGATGTGCAGTGAAGTTTATGCTTTATTCTTGAACCAAGTTTCAAATGAATTGGTTGAGTAAAACTGATTTTATATTTTGGGAGAGTGTAATAGCTGATAATCCTTTTAGAATAACCACCTAGAAAACCTTGGCATCGGTGCAGCGTTTTTTAGGATGACTCAATCATAATCAAGCACAATTAATTTTAATTTTTACCGTATAATTAGGAGAATGCAACCTTAATTAAAAACACAAGCTCTTTAGGTAAGATTTTAATCTCTGTGATGTATTTAAGGCGGTGACGTTATATGACCCAATTAATTTGGTTTTGGATTATAGTTTTGATCATTACTAGGTAGGAATCAACTCGAGGGTTGGGACGTACTCAAACACTAAAAGAATATTAAAGAATTCCTTTAATTCTGCGTGTATACTGCTTTTTGGAAATGTGACTTTAATATGTTCGACTAAGCAAATCTATCATTACTCAGAATGTAAACATCTCAGAAAGCTCATATCTGGTACTGTAAGCCAAACATTATAAAACAAAGAACAATTTTTAATTTATTTAACAGCAAATTAAAGAATCTTTGAATGTTTCTTTTAGTGTGAGTTACTCCTTCTGATTGTCAACCTCAAATTCCCTTTAACCAGGCGTATTACAAAATTGTGGATAACATGCATGTCTATCGATAATAATCGGGGCAATTCGATAATAATATGCCAGCATCAGTGTGCTCTTGTAATTCATTTATGGTATCATTGATTCTGATTGTTCAAAAAAATTGAGTTTGATGTGTAATGGCTACTATTTTTGTACCATTCACATTGTATAGATTTTATATTCTACACACTTTGAGATTGTTTACGCAATTTCATTGGTTCTTAGCCGTGTGATGTGAGACGATATTACACGGTACAACGCGTACACGTCAATGCGCTATCGAAGGCGCATAGTAAACAACAGACTGATCGATTTAAAAAGCTGGGGTACTTTATCACAATTTCACTAATATGTTACCAATATAGCTTCTTATTTTGAATAAAGTATTAAAGAATGAGAATAAGGTATTGTTTTTAGCCTCTGCCGTGTATCTATCGTGTCACATCACATGGGCGACAGCACTATTATAGTGTAAAACAACTCGGCTGCGCCTCGTTAAAACAATACCATTGTTCTATAATAATAACAGGCATAGAATCTGTAGGACTGAATGTACACATTTTCATTTAATTTCAGCCTGATTTAGGGTAATTTTGTTGGATTTTACATGTTTTTTCATTTTCCCACTTTCAGGTTTTTTTTTTTTTTTTTTTGCAAACATTCATTCTTATCCCTGTGAGCCATTCCCACAATCTTCATTTTCTCCCAATATTTGTGGACTCTATAAACAAGTATAATTAAACTCCATCACATCATATTTCATGTTGATTTGTAAAATTTGTGAAAATAAACCTACCACAAAAAATAAAAGCTATAAAAGTACTTGTAAGGTTGGAATTGTAATGATATGTGCTTTGGATGTCCTTGTGTTCGTAGAGCTATGTATGAACACTGTTGTTGTATTCTAATTGGCTGGCGAATTTTCTCGCACTTCGTGAGCTTGATGTATATATAAATATCTTGTCAGTTACTTGCTTTTATAAACCACTCGCTTCATTCATTGACCTGTGTTAAACAACTGCAGAGGTCTTTCACTTTACGATGGGAAAGATAAATGAAAATGTGAAATAGAAGAAATAGAAGATTCTCATAAAAGGGAGGAAATTTTACTTTTCAATGATCATTTTTAAAACAATTAGGGCCCTTATGTATAAGAGCATTCAGTGATAAGATTTCTGGCATAAAAATTGTTTGTTGTCACTCAGCTTCATGTTGGGCGTAAACAACAGTTTGTGCTCCCTAATTTATGCATATTTGTCAACTTCAAGGATTAAATTTGTCCCAAATCTGTGAACTTAAAGGGGGATGACCCGATTCAGTATATAAAGTTTTCATCTTGATAGAAATGGCCTTCACCCCAAAACTCCATCTGTAAAGTTTTGCACTGATATTTCAATCTGTTTTGATTTGAGAGCTAAAATGTGATTTTTTAAGCTTCATAGAGTACTCTGTAAAAGTAATATTGGTTGACCAAAATGGGGCACATTTTCACTCTTAACTTCCAAACCAATCATCCTTTAGCCCTAAGATTTCACAGGGTAAATGAGAAAAATAGTAGCTTTCACCAGATACCAAAATTATGACTTCTTCTGGCAAAATGTGGGGTTCTGGGGTCAAGGCATATTCGCTATTGTGTCATGGCCCTTAAAGGCCGACTCAGAGATTTTCCGATGAGGGTGCACTCATTTTTCAAACAATCGAGTTTTTTGCACATACATAAAGCTTGTCCATATACTAGTCTCTGTGTGAAATAGCTAAGCTCAAATCGAAGTCCTTCGTTTAGAAAATCACAACTTTGTCATAACTTAAAGGAGGATGGCCCGATTTAAGTATATGAAATTTTCGTCTTGATAGATTGGCCTTCACCCCAAAACTCCATCTGCAAAGTTTTGCGCCGATATTTCAAGCCGTTTTGATGTGAGAGCTAAAAACATGATTTTGTAAGCCCCATAGAGTACTGTGTAAAATTAATATTGGTCGACCAAAAAGGGGAACATTTCACTCATAACTTCCAAACCAAACATCCTTTATCCCTAAGATTTCACAGGGTAAATGAGAAAAATAGTAGCTTTCTTCTGGTACCAAAATTTTGGCCACTTCCGGTAAAATCTGGACTTCTGGGGACGAGGCTATTAGCGATCGGGCCATGGACCTTAATTTCCGGATCCGGAATTTTTGTTATACAGGGTATCCTATGGCACTGTTATACTGTACATAAATGCTTACAGCATGAAAACGAAATATCCGATCCATCTCTAACTTTGGAATTAGGCATTTTAGGTGACTAGCTTTAGATCTAGACCATTATTTTTAATTACTAAACACAAACAATTATATTTCAAAATTTCTGAGTCGGCCTTTAAATCTTGATTGATAATTTGAACATTTTTGTCTAAGATTTGATGGGTGGGCATTTATTTGGGCATGGGCACTTACTGGGGAGAATATGCTACATTTTGATGGTACGTTTCTTTTTGCATTGCTGTGGTACAATTCATTAGTGTAAGGCTTTTGGCCAAGTGAACCATGGACCACGGTTTGAAATGACCAGAAAAAGGATATCATTTATTAGTAATGTTAGTTAGTTAGTTAGTTAGTTAAACCAAAGTTTTAAATCCGGTTTTGTCCCTGCTAAACGGGGGTGGCTAGATACACCTCACACTCAGCAATACTGCTTTGTGAGGTTTTATTGCAGCAAAGGATAATTGACCGGATGCCCTTCCTGACGTCAATCCACGGTTTTCGGCGGTGGGCCTAGCCTTTGGGCAACCACGCCCTGGATGCAAGGTAGCTTGTGCTGGATGGCCGCCAAGCTCTCCAAAGCTGATGCCCTTGTAGGTAGATCTTCTTTTTCATTCTACCAGGGTAACCAGCTACCCTCCTCATCAGATTTACTGATTACCAGGATACCAGTAGCAGGCCCTCAAAGGAAACCTGACCTGACCTGAGTACAGTAGTATATAAGAGAGTGAATGGACTACAAGTTAACACTGTTCTCCCTCTCTCCCACTCACTGATCATGAGTGTTTCATCACAGCTGTTTGACCCCATGCAAATTGTCTCATATTTTTTAAAACAATTTTAAGCAGCGATGACACAGTTTGACAACTGATATAAGTACGGATATACAAGAGCTATTCTGCAAAAATCAGAAAAAACCATTGCGGGAATCTTGCCATATAGGACTACAAAGGTCATGATTTGTATGTTATAGCGCCCTCTATATGCCCATTCTCCATAGAAATATGTGTAAAACTAGATTTTAAGAAATTTGCCCACAATGAAATTTTGTATAAATTTACACAGGATGTAGTTAGTGGACTAAATACTCCAGATCAGTTGTCAAAACTGTGTCGCCATCGTATTTTTTTTTCTGGTTTTGTCATAAAAATAACTTTTCAAACAGTTGTTACATTAGAATTTAAACTAAGAACTTAACCAAAAGGTACCAATTGCAAAAATGGAAATACACAAACATTTCTACTTAGCGTTATACCTATTCATTAACACTCCCGTTGTAAGTCAACAAAAATGGGCAACTATTAATGGTTTGTAATTGTGCCTTCTGGCCAGTTAGAGGCCTCACCATATGCAGTTATGAATATATGGCAATTATTTCATAATTGTATTGTGTTCTGTGACTTGACGTGGCTGTGCAAATAATTGCATAGTGGAAGCTTACTATTTGAAGGGGTTCTGTAAGATTTTCTTCATCCTTCAAGTCCATGCAGAGTCTGGGTGGGGGGGATTTGCAAAGGTTTTTCTCAGCTGCCGTCTATTTACAAATATGTTTGTTGCAATTCACACGGGTCTTCCATTGTTTTGGTGGGTAATGGCAGTCTCATTTTTAGACCCTACCTTATCAAATATGAAATAAAGGTATCTCTTTCGCCTCTGTCATGCTGTAAAACACTTGGCTGTGTCGCCTCAACTTGTCCACTGTTGTTGTTTCTGTTGATGGTGTTTTGCTGTTGTCTGTTGATATTTGTATTCGTTATGCACATAGGATCCCGCATTTGTTGATGAGGTTCAAAGGTCACATACCAAGTTCAAGGTCATGTGGGGTCAAGTTTTTCAGAATAGGCTGCAAATTTAAAATTAACCTCAATTGAAAATGTGGAAGTTCAATTTGACCAAACTTGGTAATGGATAGACAACGAAACACCTCATTTGCTTATGAGGTCAAAGGTCGCATGTCCAGGTCCAACGGTTATGAGGCTACGACGCAGCTATGCTGGAAGACACTTGATATTCAGCTATAACACTGGAGATATGTACATATGGATGGGATGGATGTTGCCAGCCATATCAATCGGCAACCAAATTCACCTACAGGTCGACCTTGTAGTGTTGGAGGGGGCCCCACCACACATTACGGTAAATATAACCTAACCCCGAACACCGTAATATTCTCCCGAAACTGCGTAACCAAAATCGAGGTGCCCAAAATTATTATAATGACATACGCACTTCATTAACATGGTTTTGGGCACCACATTTGGTTTAAAGTATCGTCGTATTTGTAAAGTCCTAATGCATATTTATGAGACACTCAGTATTTTAACTTTCGTCACACTATTGAGTGAAAAACAACACACAACAAACTGATTCCACATGCTATCTCACGGACTCAATATCTCTTTCCTCAGCAAAATTAACAGGTGTCATCGGGAGACTTTTTTGTGCGTTAGCTGCAGGAATCTTTTTAGACAAACGTTTCTTCAATCTACTTCAATCTCTTTCTTCAATCGATTGGTTTTCGGCATAATTATTGTCAGAAAAATCGGCCAATCAGAGAATGAAACACTGGGAAATGCAACACTGTTAACATATCGGCGTGACGCACAGATTTTATATGCGTGTGTCTTGCGCCTCAAACAGTGACGACACGCGTGTACTTACGCAGCAACAACCATGGCGCGCTGTTGTGAGAGAAAACGGTTACGGGCCTGGGCTATTCCATAATACAAAAAACACCGATCTCCTCTTGTTTTAATATTCCAGCTCTATGCCCACCATTATCTATGATATAGAGAGCATAAGCCAAGAACGGCAAAAATTCTAATAATAGTGCTTGATTCTTTAAATATTGTCCCTATGTCCTATGGGAATTTTGAACAGATTGTACAATGACAAAATGTTTTGCTTGCTGATCATCATCCCTCTGCAAGCAAAATAATCAAAATAACTACTTTGGTCTTCATATAAGTAGAAAATTTGCATCCATTTATAAGTATTTTTGCACGGGGGATATAATGAAATTGGTGTTTTCAACACACTGATGCATTAAATTCTTGAATGTACTTGTGTGATGGGTGACTCTGGCCTTAATCTTTTTGAAAGACTTTGTCAGCATATATGGCCTCAACCTTTCACATTCCCCTGAATGCTTGCAAGAGTTCTTTATTTTCATATTTATTATTTTGCGATTCGCTATGAATGATAAATAGATGATTTGTGCCTGCTGATAGAAAGACAGAATGCTAGCATTTACGTAGAGTTTTGAAAAAATTTGAATCGTTTATATACCGATTTCAAAGTTTCAAAAATAAGCATGCATGCTTTGGCTTCTTTCTGAATTGCACTACAAACCATAACATTATTTAGCGAATGCCTCTTCTGTTCATGTGACCAGAAAACTCTGTTCGGGTCATCGTCAGAAGGTAAATCTCCTTGATGGTCGGGTGGGCTCTCCGGGTCCCCCCAGTCCCCGCATCAGCAACCTAAAGATGTTGAGTGCACTAATTATGCCTTAAATCTCATCAACCATCAGATGTACTGTAAGATGCTCTCTAATTATGCGTGGTGAGATTTAAGGTGCACTAATTATGCCTTGATTCCACCTGCCTCATCAAAGGTGAGATTAAGGTTCACCATTATGCCTGATCACAAGTGAAAGATTTTAGGTGTACTAATTAGTCCTTCACTCCTCTAATCAAATGTTATAGAGCTTAAGGAACTTCCCACCTTGGAAAATTTACTCAAATCTTGAAGAAATAGGGAGTGTATTTTCAAATGAAGTGATCCAGTAGGCCTATTCCATGTGGAATCTTTACCCCCCCCCCCAGTAGGAGACTTATCGACTCTTAAGGCTGACTCAGAGAATTTCTGAGGATTTCATCACTCAATTTTCTAACGAATTGGTGTTTTTTGTGGGCCGCCAGCCATTGCTGGCAGGACCACTTAGCAATCCGTTGTGCGTGTGTATGTGTGGATGTTTGTTCTCTGATCCGTCTCTGTTTCATGTGTTTGTATGTTGTTCTGATTTTGTGTTTTATATTTTGTTGGTTCTTTTAGATTTGTGTTCCATTCCTTACTCTGGTTTTGTAGTTATCATCAAATAATAATAGAAAGAAAGAAAGCAGACAAGGGAAATTTGAACTTATTGCAGGTCGGAAGTGAGCACATGAAAAGAAAACATCACCGATTCTAGACATAGTCTGTAAATATAAACCATTGTTATGTTTTGATAATAGATCACAAATCCTCTTCAGTACCAACACAAGCATATGACATTCCCATGCTGCAGTGTGCCGTAGTGACAGTGGACCTGCGGCCGACAGCCATCTTTGTCCCTAGTTAATCAAGTAATTGGTTTTGTGCATACCATACCTGCATTTTTCCGCCGTGGGCTAGTTATGTTTTTATACAGGAATCTCTTCTTCACCTGTCTTTCCTACGGCAAAGGAAGAGAGAAAAAGAAGAGAAACAAAAAGGGAAATTATTCTATTGGAAATGATCGTCTCTACACAATTCGTAGGAAAACGTTACATTGGTTTCAGCTCGGTCCCTTAATGCCAATGACGACTTTGTACCATTGTGTTGCGTTAATGCTTTAGTTTTCTACATTGAAAAGCACTAAATGGGCCATTAATACGACGCTTGAAAATGGTTGGTCTACAAACCAACGTTTTCAGAAAATGACTTTGAACAGGGTATTATTTATAGATGAGATAAATTGTGTTTCTTGATTTCATTTCTAATGCGCTGCTTTGCCCAATGGAAATTAGCAAGGATGTGTTGTTAATTCTGAGCAGTTTTTCCCTTTTTCCATTTCGCCTCTCCGGTACCATTTATTATTAACTGTGCGATGAGCCTTTCGGACTTGCTATGCTGATCACACTGTGTATTTATTTCCTGTAGCGAAAACATCAAGATTAAAGAGCCAAGTTCAAAACTCAATGCATTTCAACGTCAATTACGTCCCGTGAATTAATATACCCTAAAGAACAAGTACAAAATATAAAATCCACTTTCTGACATATGCAGTTCCTGGTATGTTAAAGTTGGTTGTTTTATATTATAGTAGAGCGTACATCTGGGTTTCTTTTACAAAAATTGTAGGGTGACATTTGTTTTAGATGAACAAGGAAGGTTCGCATATGAGTGAATTAATAGAGGAGAAATTTTCTCAAAATTTCATTGTAAAGGTATGTTTTACCTTATAAACACTGAAATGTTGAATTCTGACAAAGAAAGTTTGTCAAACATCTTGCCACCATCACTTGATGTATGGGTCTGAATGCAAATAGCCTAATCCCAAGAACCCCAGATTTTAACTGGAAGTGGTCAAAATTTGGTATCTAAAGAAAAATGACTATTTTTCTTGTTTACCTTGTTAAATATTAGGGCTAAAGAAATTTTGGTGTTTGGAATTTTATGAGCGTAAATGTGTGATCCATTTTGGTCTACCAAGATTAAATTTTACAGTACTTCTTGTTACTCCACTTCCGATGAGTTCATGAGAGTGTCCATTAACAATGCAATGTCTGAAGCAGCATAGTTATTAACTAGTCTGTACCACAAGGGTCCCTTGTTTGACTCACAGGGGTTTCATAATGTATACCCATCCAGTCCTATTGTCGACATCATCATGACGTAACAATATCCATTCCATGTCATATGCCTTAGGATCCAACTAACGTTTTTCTGTGAATTTGATCCCAAAGTTGCTGGTGACTGTGAAAGTGCCCTTAGTAGACTTTCAGACTGTATTTCTGAGATAAACACTTGGAATGTCAAAACGTGTTGCAATTGCATCAAGAAAAAACTGGTTCATTGTATTTGCTCGCCACACATATTAAGAACTCTGCCTAATATTCGTTGAAGCTTGCTGATGTCCTTAATCCTGCATCATCTTGTGTTAAGAACTGGGGCATCATGGGATTCCATATTAAGTATGTCTGATCAAGTTAATAGCATTATTGTACGGCGTGTTACCTTCCCATTCGTAATGTGTGGCGTATTCGGAGGTGGTATTACTCAGGACGCCTGTCATCATGCAGTAAGAGCTTTGGTCGGTCTCGCATTTTAGATTATGCCAATTCATTATTATATGGTGCTAAAGAGAGCGATCTTAAGCGCCTACAACGTCTCCAGAATAAAGCAGCGCTGTGGTGTTGTCTTGAGGACGAGACAGAGCCTCATTATTACTCCTGTGTTACTTACACGGATGCCGGTAAAGGAGGGAAAGGATTGTATACAAACTTATGGTATATGTTTTTAAATCACGTGCATGGTGAAGCCCGTGCTACTTGAATGATTCTGTACTTTGTACAATATGCCTACATTTCAAAGCAAGGTTGGATGAACCGCCGAGTCGATCAGATCCTCCATGGATAAACCAGACTTGTGGTTCCTCGCTCAAAACGTAAGGCTGGTGACAAATCCTTCCAAGTCATGGGTCCTAAACTTTGGAAAAGCTCACGGGGGTATCGTGAAGCGATGTCGTCGGGTCTCAAAGGTGATGACTCAAGACTCATTTATTTCCTTAATTGCATCATTGGGTTTGGTTTTATTTGGATGCTTTGTATATGGTGTTTTTATTCATTGTACTCCGCAGCTGCCTGACATTAATGTTACTTGTAGGTTAAAAACTTGTATTTATCATTTATTGTTTAGGCGCGTGTGTTCTTCTGTGTAGAGCGCCATATCAAATGTTTTGTAATAATAATGTGAGACCACGCGATTGACTTCTTTACATTATAATGCCATGGTTGAAAGATTAAAAATAGTATGATTGGATCTGAAATCGAGGTATTCGATCTGAACATTTGTTATTCCCGAAAGGCCCAGGTCACCTGTAGCTATAATTACTAGTGTACCAATGATAGTTTACATTCATATCCAAAATCTTATTCTCAACCAAAACAAAATTTGAACACCCAGACAAAAATTTCACATATTTAAAAAATTCGATTCTGTGTAGAATCGAATTTCAAAATTAATATTTAAAATGCTTAACCTTTGAAACATGTTGTTATTGAGCATGCAGCTTAAGTCATTTGACTACTTCCGGGCGGGGGAGCAACCGTGACCCATCAGCTCTCAAATTCCAGTGGTTGAGGCCAAATTCAGGCGCGGCATGTTTTACTGCATTCGTGGTCCAGTATTTTGAGACGCATCCACCGGATTTAGGGGGATCAGATGAGCGGCAAAAATGGAAGACGTTGACACAAAATTTCGTGACCCGTCATGTTTCTACTGGAGGCAGTCACCCGGCATAACATATGGAGCGGCCTTTGCGGCCATTTTCGGCATTTACCGCACATCACTGCTCAGCAGAATCACACAGTATGTCAACTGATTAGCAATCTCTAGGAAACTTGTGTGATTCGGGCTGATCGTTGTTATTGAATTGATACAAATAGTCTATGAGGCATGTAAGCCTTTCAAACACCATTTGGGATTGTTCACCCATATACCATTTTTTTAACAGTTTTTTTAGATAACGCTTAATCCCGGTAAACAGACTCAAAAGATCGTTGACGATTATTATGAGTATTACGCCGCTTTCAAGAAATAGTCACAATTAATTTTTGCTTCATCAGGTGGTTCTCAAAACATGCCTTATACCGCACAAGCCTATCAGCACTTAGAAATTGTACTATCTCCCCATAGCAGCTCCCAGAGAGTTTTTGCTTGGGCGTACGAGGACAATTGAGATTAAGTATCTTGCCCAAAGGACACAAATGTTGACCGGCAGTGGGGCTCGAACTCACAATTGTAACGGTTAATGCTCACAAGTCCTGCCACTTTCCACTGGACCCAACATGTCTCACATGCTCTGAATGAATTCCTCATGGGAACTACCGCCAGTCCGGATATGATGTCTACCTCTAAGGACAATTTTCAATAAACACCCTGTGGCTACACCCACAAAATACTCTGCACAAAATATATTTGTCTCTGTTACAATTCAGAGAGAAATGTTACACTAATTTTGGAACCCCCCTCCCCCAAAAAAAATTACAACACTTCAGTCTTGAAATGTTTTTAGACTATCCAGGTTGGGAAGGGAATTTTCAAAAATGGGCAGTAATGCAAACATTCAGGCCATCACTCAGGTGATCTAAAAAAATAAAAGAACACAAAAAAGGAGGAAGAAAAAAATCGATTTGTTGAAATCACAGCGTACTGCGTTTGGATAAACAGAGCCGAGATTTCTAATTCACTGCACAACTCCG
>JAMKCH010020041.1:0-67569 GCA_023653785.1 Ophioderma brevispina | reverse complement strand
GCAATCGTTTAAGTATAGACCGAGCTAATCTTTTCGAATCAAGAATCTGCGGTGAAATAAATAAGCCCGATTTTCTTCTGACACTGAATTTCCTTCGCTGAACGTCGTTCATTTCAATGTGAATCCGTGGACAGAGCAGGAAACCGACTACTGATTCCAACGACTGTAGCTCGGTCTATACCTAACCGATGTGAATGATCGTTACAGTAAATTAAAGATAATGAACGCAGCTTTCAGATGATACCAAATATGTTAGATATATTGTTACTTAAGATTCAAAATGGCGGACCAATCAGTGTCAAGTTTTGTTGACTCACCCTGTATGTGTGTGTGTGTTGTATGTTTTGGGTATTACGTACGTTTCTGTTTGGGTTTAGGTTTTATTTTTTCATGTCGTCTTCGAAAGTTTGAAGTCTGATTTTAAAACAGAATTGGGGTTAAAGTGCAATGGGGTTCCTTTCCTATGGGATGATGTCAAAGGTCATGGACCAAGTCCAAATATCATTTGAGCTCATGTTCCATGCGGCACTTGCCAGGGGGAGCACGCAATTTACTGCTGTAACTTTTTTAAGAAATGGAGCCAAAACCACAGCTCATAGGAAACTAACAAATGGAATACCTAATAAGTACCCTAACGGCGGTCCGGAAAGTGTTTAGTCCGTGTCACAGACTGCGAAAGAATATTATCTAAATTGGTACTACTGCGCGAGAGATTAAACGTTATCAGTCCGTCATAGAAATGTGTGTAACTGAAACTAAATCTCAAATATCCTCCGGAAAACGGAGGGGTTTATGGAAGTTTGGCATCAGAGGGTCCGTTAATATGTTTTGTTTTAAATATGTATCGTAATTGGTCTGACCCTATAGAACCTAGCGAGAAAACTGAACGTTTTGTCGGGTAATTCTTACTCCGCGACACATGAAAATGTTAACCTGCAATCTCTACGGAACGAATCCATTTTTCCCACAATGCCTTCGGTGGTAGGGTTAGGTTCCAGTCTTGAGAATTTTCAAACACTACGGCCAACTTTTTTTTCAATTTTTAGAAACATGAATTACGTACTTACCTGACCGCCGTATAAGTACCCCAAAGGACAAGCAATTCCTTCAGCTGAGTCAAAGGAGTTGAAATTGGACTAAGAGGAAATCAAAATGAACCCATCTGGATGTGTACAGTATGACTTGCTTTGCTGCAGAAACTGTATTTGTTTACACCAAACTGAACTTCAGATGATGATAAACACACTGCAGTTAATAATACATTTATGCACTAATAAATTTACAATGTTTTGATCTGAATTGTAGTAAATGTGAAAGTAGGTGCTTGGTAACTGAAATTTTGCGAAATTTTGCAGGCTTGGGATCTGAATTTTGGCTAAAATTCAGTTTCTGAGGCAAAGATTTTCTAAAAAGAAAGGGGGACTTTGCTTCAACTGGTTGTTTTTCCCCCCCCCCCCCCCCCCCCCCCCCTTGGGAACTGCTGGAAAGGACGTCGAAATGGGTGTCTTTAATTGCCGCACATACCGTACCTCTTTCTTCCACTGTCGTCACTATTTTATTGCAATTCATACTTTCATACCGGGGTTAGTTAAAAAAAACTTGTTTCATTTATCTATCTAAAATCCCTATTCCGTTTGTGTCTCCTACTAGTCAGGGGGCACTAATCATGTCATTTTGGCCTTTCATGAATGACCTGCATCATTGATTTCAGGAAAAACTAATGTCCCCATTTTGATTATTTACATTTTGAGCCATTAATATTAATTGTTATGTTTACCTATCTTGGGCTCTATCTTGGTCTGTAATCATTTCAGTGAGGGCTATGCAGGCCTACAAAATCCCCAGACCATGGGACCGAAGGTCCCCAGAAAAAATTGACAACTGCAGACAATTTTCAAAAGTAAGGAAAAATAAACAAAAAAACACCCTAAATTTATACAAAAGTTCAAATACAGGCCAGAGTGCAACCAGAGTGTTCAAAGACTGGGCCAGCTGTAAGGACGTGTGCTAAATTGCTTGGTGATGTGCACTCTTCATGACATAATTTGAACAAAAATTTTGCCCACTTCTTTTGAAGGTCCCAGGCAGCCAGAATTTTTTGTAGGCTGGGCTAAAATGTATTTAAAAGCTTCACAAAAACGCATGCAAATTATCCAATTTTGAAAATCTTGAGTGCGCATTATTTCAAATTGCTAGGTTCTTTAAGATATGGCACAAGAGATTGCTGTCATTTAAAAACATTTGAAACTGCTCAGAATTTGTAATCAGATAATCTAATAAAAAGATCTCACTTTAACAACATTTGAATGCCCATGTAACATATCATGTGGCAAACAACTAGATATAATATGAGAAGGTTGAACTTAAAACATCATCAACATGCGACTTGTTTCCTTGGTTGGCAACCCAGGGTTGGCATACATGTGTCACATGTTCTTGTTTTGCATTATCATCAAAATTTACCAGATGTCACATGTTCCTGTAGTGGACTAATGATTCCTAGATTTAAAAGACCGAGAATAACATATGGTGACCTATATAGCTTAGAACATAAAAGCACTCAATTCCATGAACAGTTTCTTTTCCTTTTTTTGTGGGGCCGCCACTATAGCTGGCGTACATTAAGGGATTAGCAGAGATTGCTAATCCGAAACATCGAAAAATCATCAAAATTCATTATTTTTATAGTTTGGTTATGGCATGGTGATAGCAACATAACTTGCAAGTTGTTGGCTTGAAATCCGTGTATTAAAGACAAGGCAGTACTTTTATCTGATTCTGTAATTTCCATATACGTGCGTATCAAAATTCCGACTTGAAATCAAAAAAGCCTTTCCCGGTGAATTCACGATTTTCGCGTGATATTGTGCACCATGACAAAACCGTTTGACCTCAACACAAACTTATTGATCTTTATTATTTTTGTACTTGTGTAACTACAATCAGCTGTTTAGCACTCATATTTTGATATGCTGTTGCTGTATGTCTATTTGCGCGAGACGGTATGATAAATGTCCTCAAATACTTTAATACTATTTCATTTTTTCACTATTTGGTGTTTGTATTTCAACATAAAAGCATTTATATGGAATGTACACACTTATCCCTGATTTAAAGTAAAAAATTCATTTCCACATTTTTTCGATTCTCTCGCCATTAAAATCGCTGCTAATAATCCCTTTAAGCAAACCATTGTGCGTGTGATCTGTGTGTGTTGTGTCTGTGTGTGTGTCACTAATTGTTAAGTTTTTTTGACCTCAATTGAAAAGTTTAAGTTCTTGGAACCCAAACTTGTGTCTAGTGGCACCATGGGAAATCCCTCATATGTTGATGCGGTCATAGGTCATAGTGAGGTCAGTTAAAATAGGCTAAAAATGTAAAATTGCCTACATTGAAAAGTTGAAGTTCAAACTTGAGTCTAGGTTTATAGGGGATCCCTCAATCTGTTTGATGAGGTCAAAGGTCACATGCAAGGTCACAGGTCATGTGAGTTCAAATTGTAAGATATCTGGTGTGGCCCAAGCTATATTCTTTATAACATGTAGCGAGTGTGTGAAAGCCGAGAACTGTGAATTCTAGTTCTATCTGGTTGGCTGTAATCATAGCACTTTGAAATGGCATAATTTTCACTGGTGTGTGCCAATTCTACCAGCGGCATTAGGCTCTTTGTACCATAAGCAAAAGATAAGTGCGAGAGAATGCACAAATGCACCTTTAAATAAATCCCAGAAATTAGTACTTCAATAAAGTTTCAAATAAAATTTGTCAAGCCAAATTTTAAAGCAAAATTAAAATTTGTTTTTTCAATTTTCAGTTTGATGTATCAGTTTTCTTACCTCATTGTTCTTTAAAACATCTCAAATTGATTTAAAGTTCCAGATGTCTGGTAAATTAGTGCTATCCAGACAATAACAACAAAGGAGATAACATTAAAATTGGCTCAGAATCATGTTAGCAACAATGACTCCACTGCTTATGAATATTCTGCAATATAGTACTTAAATGGCATTTGAGCAGAGGAGTAGATTTCAAAAAGCATTTGAGTTTTGACCAAAGTGTCAATTCATGTTTTATGAATGCAATTATTTTTTCGATCAGTAATATTTCAGAATGTTATGTCAGTAACTTATAAAAAATGCATAAACGCAATTGTTTCTTCAAATTTCCCTTGCAGTGCTGTGCATCATAAATAATAATTGGGAACGATGATTGAAGAATCCTTCACTGTTTTAAAATAAAACCGGGTAACCGTTTTATTTTTTTTGCCACAGGACATTTTATTGTTACATGTTACTTCTTCTTTCCTTACTTAGGTCTCTTTAGATCTCTGCCGCAGCAAACAGGCTGCCTTCACCTGCCACTGCCAAACCTATTTCTACGGGTAACAAACCAAAGAAGTCCATCATGTGACCTAGTCGCTCTTACGTCCCAAGAATGAAATATGGTGAGAAAAAGTGGATAGCATATATGAGAGGGTCAGAGTGTTACCCTACATGTGACTGGGATGACATGTAGCTCCTGTGTGGCACTGATGAGAACAGATTAATCAAATAATGAGTTGAGATATGTCCCATGTTTTGGGGAATGGTGGGAGGAGTTGGCTGGGGTATGGGATGGGTATGGACAGGTGTGGCGGCCAAGCCTCATTTTTATAGCAACTCACCAAAAATATCAAAAGAAATTACAGCAATACTGAGTGCAAACCCAACCAATTTGGGTGGCTTTGATCGGGTTGATCATGGTGTTCCCGTGACCCCACATACGACTCTCGTCCTCGTAATCGTTATTAATTACAGAAAAGAGTGGATATCATAGATGGAGAGGGTTAAAGTTTTACCTACACGGCCGGATTCTTACTCCGTGGTAGCCTATACGGCAGCTACACCACCATGTCTAAACCCGCGACAGCTACTGCAGTACACACTGGGCTACTTGCGAGGCGGTAGCTGCAAGCTGGGGCTTACAACGTACACACACAGTTACTTAGGTATACCGTAATGTGGCTACTCTGCTGTACCTACCCCACTGGCTACCCTGTGTTGCCCACATAGGTGGATCGAAGTTGGATGTTGATTAGAACAGTACCGGAGTAGACAATGCAGCTACCAAGTAGATACCCCGCGGTTACCACGCGGCCAGTTTGAGAGTGGATGAAAATTTCAGAAATGAGGGGCGCTATACACTTGGGCTCCGTTAGCATTTTTTTGAACGTTTTTTTAGGACAAAAATAATACGAAATTCAAAATGAGGCATCATCAAAAACCCCCATTATTCCCGCACATATAATAAAAAAATGCACTATATGCCAATAAAACCTTTTAAAAAATCAAGAAAACAAAATTGGACCATGAGAAATACTGCGCGCGCTGAGATCCGGTGTAACCACGTAGCTACTCCACGACGGTTGCAGACAGCCGCTGTCTGTACACTATCCGTCTATGCGGCCAAAAAATACCACGGAAGGACAATCCTGGCCGGCGAGTGTACGGTCTAGTGGGGGAGTAATCCATGTCCTACTCGGGTGGTTGCTGTTTTGTGGGAACTACCATGAAGAAATTGGCGTGCCTGTGGAGGGCATGACTTTGTAGCTCCGGTGTGGCACTGATTGAGAACAGAGTATCAATAGAAGGAAGGTGAGATATTCAATCTGTTGGGGAATGGTGGAGAGGAGTTGGCGGGTTATGGGATGGGTCGGGAAAGGGTGTGGTGGCGGCCAAGCCTTCCGTCGTATGCAAAACTCACCAAAATATCAAAGAACATTAAGCAATTACGGAGTGCAACCACAACCAAGTTGGGTGCTTTGATGTAGTTGGTGATGGGTGTTCCCATGACCCAACATACGAAATCGTCCTCGTTCGTTATTAATACAGAAAAGTGGATATCATAGATGGAGAGGTTAAGAAGTGTTACCTCGCCGGATTCGTACTCACGTGGTAGCCTATACGGCATCTACACCATGTCTACCGCCGACAGCTACTGCACAGTACCCACTGGGCTAATTGCGAGGCGGAAGCTTTCAAGCTAGGGCTTACAAAGTACACAGTTATTACCGGGTAAACCGTTATGTGGGTACTTGCTGACCTACCCAAATGGCTACCCTGTAGTGCCCACTAGGGGAAGAGAAGGGGAGTGGAGTAGCAGTAGAGTGACATGCCAGCTACCAAGTAGCCTACACAGCGGTTACCAAGCGGGCCCCTTTTGAGGTGGATGAACTTTCATGAAATGAGGCGCTATACACTGGGCTCCGTTTAGCATTTTTTTGAACGTTTTTTTAGGAAAATCATTACGAAATTCAAATCGGGAATCATCAAAAGACCCCCATATTCCCGCACATATAATAAAAAATGCAAATCTATGCCAAAAAATATCAAGAAAAAAAATTGCCATGAGAAATACTGCGCGCGCTGAGATCCGGTGTAACAACGTAGCTACTCCACGACGGGCCAGACAGCCGCTGTTGTGTACACTATCCGTCTATGCGGCAAAAAATACACGGAATCCTGGCCGGGAGGTGTACGTCTAGGGGTAGGTAATCCTGTTACTCGGTGGTTGCTGTGTGGTAAACTAACATGAAGAAATTTGGCCGTGTACATGTGACTGGGATGACTTGTAGCTCATGTGTGGCACGTTGAGACAGATATCAAAGAAGGAAGGTGAGATAT
This sequence comes from Ophioderma brevispina, assembly GCA_023653785.1. Classification (NCBI taxonomy): domain Eukaryota; kingdom Metazoa; phylum Echinodermata; class Ophiuroidea; order Amphilepidida; family Ophiodermatidae; genus Ophioderma; species Ophioderma brevispina. The sequence continues at coordinate 60,907 of JAMKCH010020041.1, read as the reverse complement.
GTCCATGTTGGGGAATGGTGGAGAGGCGTTGGCTGGGGTATGGGAGGGTAGGACAGGTGGTGGCGGCCAAGCCTCCCTGATTATAGCAACTCACCAAAAAAAAATATCAAACGAAATGACAGCAATACGGAGTTCCCTGCCCCCAACCCAAACCAATTGGTGCTTATGATGCGGGTTGATCAGGGGTGTTCCCTATGGACCCACATACGACCTCGTCCTCGTTCGTTATTAATACAGAAAAAGCAGGAAATAACCCTTCCAGTGGAGTTGATTCTTCATCTCCAAAAGTTGTGGAATAAGAAAATATTCCTTGACAACATATAAAAAAAAATCAGAATTTTTCATCAAGAGCTCGCTTCTTACGTTTAAAACCAATAGGACATCTGAAAATTGGATTTCTTGGCCACCACCCCCTGGGTAGGGAATGGATTTGGAAGGGTGTGGCTGGGGTGGTAGGATATGATAAGGTGTAGGATAGGATAGAGAAGGGCAGGTAGTAGGGTGGAATTGGTTGGTGGGGAGTAATAGGATGGATAGGATGGGAAGGTGGGAGGGCTAGGAGGGGGAGGGAAGGGGGGAGAGAAGAGGAGTGGAGTGGAAGGTTGGTTGGTAGTGGTAGAGGTCATCTCAGATTCTCCCATGAGACTGTTTTGCTCTCAAAGCTTGGGATTTGATCTCTAAGTCTGGGATTTGGTCTACAGATTAAGTTTGAGTGAGTTGAATCTGAAAGGTGGTAATATCTATTTTCTAGAAAAAAGTAATTAACTTGCAGTCTAATGTAAGACCAAATGCAAACAAAAATATGTCATAGAGGTGCTTGGATTCAGTCATCTTTGGGCCCCCCTGAATTAACCAGAAGTAGGATCAATTTTGACATCAGATGAAAAGCCATATTTTTTCTCTTGTTCATTTGAAATTTCAGCTTTCAAAATCAATTTCTAAGCTTTTAAAAAAAAAAAAAAACTGCCGTTATAATGGTTACCTTCAATATTAGCACAGGATTGAATAGTGCATTGCAATATGCATAATTGTCGCGTCTAGCATCAAAACCGCAACTTTGTTTCACGATAATCAGTGTTCGGCGTATTCAAGTGCCACTCTTGTAAATCAAGTACAGAACACAATAGACATCATTGGAACACGCCTTAAAGGTATTCAAATTTACTCTATATTATGTCAAAATTTGGTGCAAATAAGGGAACACTTTGTACATAGAAGCCTTGGTTTCTGGAATACAGGTTTTAAGCTTTGGTATTGGTAATACAAAGAAAATCATCTGCATATTTTGCAAATATCTCATCCCTTTCAAAACTGTCAACTTATGAAAAAGTATTGTAAAAATTGTTAATTCACAAAGCCATGCAACAAACAAGCTGCATTCAAGCTGGATTTTTGTAGCTAATGGAAATCTTATCACGTGCATCATGTATACAACCTGATGTAATCACTTATGGCATGTGACCTTGATGGTGTCATGGTGAACATACTCATGTTTGGACTATGTGACTTTCAGCTTCCTTGCAACCTTCTGACAAGATCCCTGTAGAGTTCATAATTACTTTGAATTGTGAGCTGATTTATATTATTCCTCATTTTATTGCTTGAAATGGTGAATAATTTGACAACTCTCTGCCCCACTGAAACATTATTCAAATTCAAAGCAAGTAAAATATCAACAGTCTTTCTGCTAAGACTTAAAAATGTTGTGTATTCAAGTTTCATTTTGAGCCATTGTGTCAAAGGCATACCCTTCAAGAAGCATGTAGTCTTTGACATATTACTGCACACTAACTATTGATTCCCCCATAAAATCAGTTGAATACAAAAATGAGCACAATCTCTCTATGGGGTCTGATTTCAGTCCATGACAAAAGATCATGCAAAGGTAGTTGTAGATACATTTAGTTTGGCAAGTTTCAATATATTTGTAAATATAAGTCCTTGTTTGTGCATTTTTGCTCCAGCGTTGGGCAGACCAAGGAGATGTTCCATTGTCTGTGGTGCAGTTCTGCAATCACAGGTAGTGTCTGATCTGCTTCCAGGTAGCCCCACTTCTGCAAGGAAAACCTTAGAATCGGACTTGTAATTAGATCTTCTTTTTCATTCTACCAGAGTTACCAGCTACCCTCCTCATTGGATTTCTTCAAGAAACCTGATGGGGTGACGGTTTAGTCACGACAACCCGGCCCTGAGACAGAAGTCTGGTAGTACTGATGACCAGGATACCAGTAGCAGGCCTCAAAGGAAACCTGACCTGACCTAATGATTCTTCCTATTACCTGCTTCATTTATGGTCATCAGCCTTTTTGTTATGCATTTAGTTTAACACCAGGAAGTGCTATGTATTTGTAGGGAACTGGACATAAAGACAAAGAAAAGCAGTATGGGACATGAATTTGATAGCATGTTCAGATTAGCTGTCTAAGAGGGCTCCCTTCTTCAGGAATTACGTTTGCATATAGTTTCATGAAACAATTTTTGTCCCCGCCTAACGAAGTTCGGGAGGGGACTATAAAATGGGGTCCGTCCGTATGTCTGTATTCCGTATGTTTGTATGTCCGTATGGCCGTGATAAAAATGTTAACCCTGGAACATTTGGGCATATCTTTTTCTCTGGATGAGCTAGAGTAGCCAAACTTTGGTATACCGTAAAACCTCGATCATAGGCACCGGTGGACGCTGATGAAACTCTCGAGAATGCTGAAATTATACTAGCGCCCTCTTGCAATAATAAAAGTCAAATTCACTTGTTAATATTTGAAAGGACAACACAAAATGTGTTGATCGCTATAGGGCGCTTTCGCGGAAGGAGAACAACCCAAGCAAGCCATAGATTACTAATATCACTTGCCGTCAGGGGTCATGTGCTGAGGTCGACTGTTATGTGAGGTCAATTTTGGAATAGGCCAAAATGTAAAATTGACCTCAATTGACAAGTTGAAGTTCAGTTGGAACCGGCTTGTGTCGTGGGTGCGCCATGGGATCCCTCAAGTGTTGGTGGGGTCCAGGGGTCATGTGCCAAGGTCAAAGGTCATGGAGCGGCCACAGCTTGTATTCTTTGAATATAGCGAGCGCGAAAGCCGAGAATCGCGAAGTTCTAGTGTTTCTGGATCTAGGTTGGCGGTTAATACCATAATCCAAGTTTGGGTGTTGCCTGGCACTCTCCCTTTGTGGGCTGTGGCGGGCAACAGTTTGTAGTGATATGGCATTCATGGGCAGTAAGCTGTTCTGTGTATCCTTGTTTGCTGTGGCTTTTCGAAGGGCTTGGATTGTGTAGTAATAACTGCCAGCCTTGATTTTTGTATGCCCAAAAGTGAGATATCACATATACTGTGTCTCCTTTGGTGAACCATTTGGTCGTAAAAGTGTTAATCCTTTTTTATTCTCAATGTATTTTAAAATAACGAGTGAAAGTTTCGGTTTTTTTGGTGATCTGGCCGAAACAAGCAATTTAGTTTTGCATGTTTGAGAAATGAATAAGCATGAGGTGTGCAAATTGTTTATACTTCTGATTTTGGTAGTCAATTTTTAGTATAAAGTATATATCGAGGGTTGACGATCGGGGGGACGTGACTCAGCCTGAGTGGGTATTTGGGAAATTTCTTTAATTCTGCTGTTCATGATTTAAAATTGTTTTTTGTTTGTGTCACGTGCGGTGATGTTTGCTTGCAGTGCCTTGTGTGAGCTTTGGCATGTGTTTTGCATTTTGTGTGGTGAGTGGACTTGCTTGGTAGGTGGATATTGAACATCACATTTCTCGGGGGCAGTATTGCAGCAGAATTGGGGAGGTTTCTTTGTAGTTTCTTTTGGTATTGAGTTGTGTCCTTCTGATTCTCAGCCCTCGATAATTAATATTTGATTTGCTTGAAGAAGACAGACTCAGCCTCTTTGACACCCCTTGGATGTAAAAGTTGATAAGTTGTGATTCATGGTATGATAACATCACTCATTTATTATTTAATCACCGAGAATATTAATTGGTCAGGGGGGTGTCTTGTTTGATTGAGAATTGGTCATGCAAATCAATTTTATCATTCATAATGTGTACTTCGGTGCTGGAGGTGTGTTAGCTGTGCTGGATGATATCATTTTCATGTTTGAAATTAGTTTTCATGATTGCGAATAATTTCATTGCCTCTGATTTTGTTTTGGGATGATAGGTTAATGATGGGCGTTTTTATTTTGTCAAGTGACATCAATTACTAATTAAAGATGGCTTTGGCCTCATTAGATGGCTGGAGTTGTTGGGGTGGGGCACGGACTTCCGAGTCTTTGTACATACACTGTATATCATTTGTTGATTGGTCATTTGACGAATTTTGTAATTACAATAAATCCGAATTTCAAGTGATTGAATGTTCCGCAATCATGAAATTTAATCAGGGGTCTTTAAATAATAAGCAGTCTTTTTGATTCAGGCCACGAGTTGGCTCTATTTTTTTTAAAAAGTGTTTTTTGGTGTTTTTTACTTTTTTATTTTTTGGTTAACAGTTTTTTTTTTGTCCAATTGGTGTTCTCGTTTGATGGAAATGATTCTAATTGCATTGCTAAATCCTCCCTCGCCATTTTCATTGTTGTAATCTGTATGTTGTATTTTTTTTGTTATTTGTGTTTTGAAATCAATAAATTTGAGTCCTTGGGCCTTTGAGAAATAAAAAAATCAACTTGCCGATTCTAAATGTTCAGTGAAGCAGTGCATGTATTGTAATCTTCGCATGCCAGGGTCACATGCCTGAAATGTCTGGTCTCGAATTTGGACGCGGTGTCTCAGGTTTGCTTCATGAACTGGCTGTTCACATTGTAACCCCAATCGTAATCTTCTATACATTTTTGTGTTGAAGTTTCGTGCTAATTGCTCCACCTTGTTATTCAACCAACCCTCAACCACGCTGTAATAGTAAAATATCCGACTCTGACTCTTAACTTGCTGGATTCGAGTCTGTCTGTCTGTTTCCCTTTTTTTCATGTGTAGATCAATTGTTAACGGACTGCGGATCAAATCAACAATTTAACGTGACGACCGTGCCAATGTTTTAAATCTTTAAACCCGATACCATCCGGCATTATTATTATCACGGGACGATGTTTTTTTTTTGGTTTTGCTGTCTATTTATGCTTGATAAATTATGAATGCCTTTTTTTAGTTTATTGTCGCCATATTAAATAAAGAACTTGAAATTGTGTCTCAGCCACTCACGTTTGCTTGTTAAAATCAGAGTCGCTGAACAGGTCTATGCAAGCGAACCCATTGGGTTTTTAATCTTGTTTTTAGTTGTCAGAGGAAAAATTTTTAAACATTGGCCCTCTGTGGGAAAAAATGGGCCAAAAAAGTAATATGCAAAAAATAATGGTAGCGCTTGGTTTTTCCCCCTAAAACATCTCATGGCAATTAGCTTTTTTTTCACATGTGTCTGAAGCAGTCCCTTCTTCATCGTTGTGCCTTAAGATTTAGAAAAAGAATGAGTTAAGGACAAGAAAGAGAGATTATATCCAGTCCATTGGAATGGATTAACCGACTGGACAATAGGGGCTTTTTCTGCAACACTCTATCCCTCTCACCTTCGGGACTAAATGGTAATACAAAACAATATGTTTCAAAAGAACACCCATGCGCTGGCCAAAGTAGTGAACCAAAAGTCTATTCAGATTTCAAAAGAGGCAGATTACGTTGGATAGAAATCAGTTTAATATCCACCGTAAAGGTGGATTACTTGTCGTACAACTACCTTTTGTCACTTTGTCACTGCATGATCATTGGATTATGCTCTCTGTGTTTTGAGTTACCGATTTAACAAAGAATTATAACGGATTATTTTTGCAGCGCGGTATTCTCCTGGTTTTGCTTGAACGAACTGACTGCTCCATTTCAATATATTTTCCAGCCCTTGTAATTGCGAGTTGGTCCCATTCTCCCACAGTTATTATGGGACTCACTGTTACCCAAACAAACCTGATCTATATGTACAAAGATTCAAAATTTAAAAAAAAACCCACAATACATAAAATGGTTTGTTGTCGACCACTTAAATCTGCAAGGTAAAACAAGGTCAATTACAACCTACATTCAAAAAGGGTTACAGGTTCGAATAGGTAAGTTTCGAATCTTTTTGCAGTAAAATACAAATTGTTTTCCCAATTTCAATGTCGAAGTATGTTGTTTTGATTCATTTCTTGTTTTTGTTTTCAACTTTAGTCTAAGATGTTTTGAATATATTTTTCCAGATAAAAGTAATTTCTTTGCGACAATGTTCATGCACGCACACTGTGAACGTTCCCTCTAGAGACAAAAGGCAATCAGGATTATCAAATAAGCGTCTCTTGCAAATTTCTGCTTGCTATGCCTGACGCTATATTGAAAATACCTTAACATTGTTGAAGAAATTGATTATTGGGGCATTTATGAAGCTATGGCTATGCCTGCCCTTCAAAGTACGTGAATTGCATAATCATGGGAACACGCTTCTCAATAGGAGGCGAATGGGGATCACCTGGAGGGTTTCAACGATTCGTAATTGAAAAAACACGAATACCGGTCGCTGATTGGTTCCTGTGAATAAACACGCCAAGACCCTCTTCGTTAAAATGAGCGGGGTAGTTTTTAGTGCTGCCATGACATAATTAGCAAACACTTTAAAAGGTCCCTGGCCCGATTTGCTAACAGCCTCGTCCCCGGGATCTTCCAATTTACCGGAAGTGGTCAAAAAAATTTTGGAATCAGAGAAAGTTTACTATTTTTGCTCATTTACCCTGTGTATCTAGGGCTAAAGGAATCTTTGGTTTGGTGGTCGGTGTAGGGCGAGGCTAGGGAGGAGTGTCGCCTGTGGTTTTTGGGGGGCGAGGCCAATCTCGGTGACTTTTACACATTACTCTATGGGGATTGCAAAACACGTTTCAGCTCTCACATCAGAACAGGTTTTGAAATATCGGCGCGCGAAATTTACAGATGGGAGTTTTGGGGTAAAGGCCCACTCTATCAAGATGAAAAACTTATAGACTAAATCGGGCCACCCCCTTTAAATATAGAATCATCCTTAGAAAGCGTGCTCAACACTCTGTAAAATGGGTTAAGACGACAATTCCCTTCAGGAAATTTAATGATTTTGATATTAGGAAATATAATAACGCCCGGGTTTACAAAAACAAATTTCCTTTCTTTAACCCACCGACAAAGTGTCGTCGCCAGAACCTTTCTTTTTCTTGGGGGGAAAGTGAGGAGTAATTGTTTTGGGGGGGGGGGGGGGGGGGGGGAAAAATGAGAATTATTTAGGGGGAACAAACAAACTTAGAGATTTTTTCTCCAATTTTGGCCCCAATACTACGACCGACCGACCCTTAAAAACATGCCGACCACAAAACATTTTGAAAAGCAAAAAAATCTCCGACCGACTGTTATGTTAATTATTAAACCCACAAATCACGCTTTTTGGAAAGTCCATGGCCCGTCGCTAATACCTCGTCCCCATAACTACAGAAAGCTACTTTTCTCATTTACCCTGTGAAATCTTAGGGCTAAAGGATATTTGGTTTGGAAATTAAGCAAAAATTAATAACCCCCATTTTGTCTGTTCGACTAATAGTCTATGGAGTTTTTTAAACTCATTTTTCAGACTGTGCGGCTCTGACCCAATATTTAACCGAGTAAATCGCAGTTCCGTTCCTCAATATCTTAATACTAGATTAAAAACATTTGTATCATAAGTGGAATCGAACCCACGACCTTTAGATTTATAAGACCGAGCCCTACACACAACGCCACGCAACTCAAGTCGACAGAAGGCCTTTTTTTTGCAATACTTAAAAAATAAATACATAACGGATCAATTAAAAGCGGCTGCCATACCATATTATTAGTCTCCCGTCATTCACGATGTTCCTGAATCGGCTCCCGCCGCTTCCGTTATTTTTTTTTAGCAATAACCAACCCCACGAAACAACTTCGTAGTCACCGGCAACTTTCATGGCCGTCGTTGTTATCATATTGTTAGTAAGCGGTTTTGTAAATATGAGCTTTTTTATTCTTAAAACTAGTGCTTTCAAGTATCGCAAAACAACGATTGTTTTTGCCACGTCGTTTAGTATAAGCATTGATTATTAGATTAAAGGCTAACTCATAGATTTCCCGATGAGGGCGCCCTCATTTTTCAAACAAAGTGTGTTGTTTTGCATAACATACTATTTGTCCATATACTAAACACGTGTGAAATAGCTAAGCTCAATCAAAGTCCTTCATATAGAAAACACAACTTTGTTATAAAATTCCTGGATCTGGAATTTTTGTTATACACAGTCTCCTATGGCACGCAATACTGTTACATAATGTTTACTGCATTAAAACAAACAAGCCGATTCATCGCAGACTTTGGGAATTGAGCATTTTATGTGACTATCTTTATTTTATTGACTCACTTTTTAATTATTACACAAAAAAATGTATCTTTTGAAATCTCTGAATCACCCCTTAAGACTGCAGATAAAATTTTTGCTGGTTTCGATTCCACTGAAACCTTTCCTTTGATTTAATCAGTCTCAAAATTTTGAGTAGAGAATTAGAATCAACTAGAAAATCGGCGTAAATAAAACACATCAGTGTAAGTGGCATACTGGGGTTGGTTATCCTAAAAAATAACTCTTCCGCTTCTATCCAAACGGATTGAATTTTCGGCGCTAAACTTGCACGATGTGTATTGGGGGAGACTATCTATCAAGATGAAAACTTTATATAAACCTTAAATCGGGCCATTTCCTTTAACAATTTGGACCGCTTTTTATTACAACTTACGCTTTTCTGCATCTGCTGAAAAAAACCTTCATTGAGTCCAGGACGTGCAATATGCCTGTCAAAAACATTAATGGTTGATTACTCAGCTCGGGAGTTTGGAGCATGGAGATAGAAGAGTTGGAGATTGCACAATCCCATCTACAGATATTGTACCACGTTGGTTATCATCAATAAGTGTGAATATGAATAGAGTGTGGTAATCTTCAACTGGGCTTTAACATCCCATGTTGTCTTCAAAGAAAAGCATGATTCTATTCAGTCGTGTTAAAATTGCTGTTTGATACATTAAGATTATGAACCTCGCCCATTGTTCGGCCCAGATTCAGCTTGGTCGAGGGGAGGAGGGTAGGGGGGAAGTGGGGAAGAGGAAGGGGGCAAAACTAGAAGGATGGAGTGGGGAGTGGGGGGAGGGGAAGAAGTGGAGGAAGATTAACGTGTTGCGGAAAGGAGGGTTCGAGAAGAGGGGAGAGGGTAAGACGAAGAAGGGAGGATGAGAAAGAATTGGTGAGGTGAGGGAGGTAGACAGAAAGAAAAGTAAGAAGGGAGAAGGGGGTAGATAAGCAAGTGGAAGTGAGGCAGGTGGCGTGAAGGTGGAGTGGAGAGGAAGAGAGGGGGGGAGGGGAAGGGGAGTGGGGAAGACGGGGGGCTGGGTTGGGAGAAGAAGAAGTGACGGATGATGGGAAAAGTCAGGGAAGAAGAGGTGGTACTAAAGGGGGTAATTGAGTGGAGGGGAGGAAGACTAGCTAAGTATTCACGATAATACTAGGTTAGCATTTGCTGTCCAAGAGCCAAAAGTAACACTCTTCCCGCATTCTTGTAATATCTCTCGATCATTTCTCAATGGCTCAACTTCGCCCCAAAAGAACTGCAATTGCACACTTCAGACCACTGATTATCTTTCAATTTGTATATTAAAACTCCGCATTCCCCCGTAATATAGAGAATAATTGCAAGAAACATTGAATTTTTTTAATTTAATCGAAAACATGCTTGTAAAACTTGCCAATATTGGGACCATTTTAATTTGTATTGGTAGAAATGATCACTAGAGACGTTACAGCTCGACAAAGGCGATAAAATCGATATTTTGCTAAAGGGGGAATGGGAATAGTCGTTTTTTTTACAAATCATCCTGTTACAGGTCACCAGAGGTTAAATTGGTATGACGAAAGGGAAGAAGGCAGTTAATCAGTTCCTGTCCGGTAATGTCGGATAACCTACGTTAAATCAAAGGCATAATCTCACAGGTTCTATTTCTTACTGATGTCAACAATGGGATAATTCGCTTTTATGTACTTCAATTCTCAATGTGCGTTCACACTCCATCTCCTTCTACCGCCAGGTTTATCGGCCCTTTCATGGAAGGTAAATTATGTAATGGGCCCCCCTTTGTTTGTTCTCCAGAATTACATCAAGGGCATGCGAAGATTACAATAAATGCACTGCTTCACCTGAAAATTTCAGAGATTTCTGCAGGTAGTTTTTTAAAAATGATCTGCTTGCTTGTTGATGATCTGGGAAAAAGTCTTGCACGTTTAATCGTTGACCGCCCGTAAAAGCGCCCTATAGCGACCAACCAACATTGTGTTGTCCTTTCCAAATTTTATCAAGTGAATTTTGACTTTTATTATTCAAGAGGTGCGCTATTATAATTTTCAACATTCTCGAGAGTTTCATCAGCGTCCACCGGTGGGCCTATGATCGAGGTTTTTACGGTATTGTAGGAGGGGGATACCCCCTACTCACCATGTATAATTCATTCCCCGGGTCCTCCCCGGGTCTGTCAGGTGGTGGGGGAAAAAAGGGTCAAGGGAAAAAAAGGTCAATATTGCACAGAAAAATGTTCAACATTGTGTTACCAATTTATCTGGAGTTCCGTTAAGGCTTACAATGATGTACCTTGGTAGAAAGGAGCAGGTTTATGAGTTCTCAACCTGATTAGGATTTGGGTGTTAAAATATGCTTTTAATTATGTATCTGTAATTGCATTAATTTATGAAATTTTTCCCGCAAAGGCTGTGTTTTGTCAAAGTTTTCTGGAGTTCTGTAAGGAGTTATATGATGCTACTTGGTGGGAGGGAGGCGGGGTGAGGAAGTTCTAAAACATGATTAGATTTTGAGTTCTGGTTGTTAAATGTGGGTCATTCTTTTGGGTTGGCAGCCTATTTACAGTTTCTTGGAAGAATGTGAAAATACGTAAAAATTCATGTTTTCGCCGCTCAGAACCCGTAGGGGTCCCAAATTTAAAAATGGGGTCACATGACTTTCCAAAAAATAGTCGTTGCCAATTGAGTAAAATTAGATTTTTTTTTTTTTTTTGTTTTTTGTTTTTTTTTTTTTTGTTTTTTTTTTTTTACTAAATTTAGTAATTTTCAGGGATTCTGCATGATGATTTTAAGTTTTCTTGAGTCATTTTCTTGAGTAACCATTTCTTTTCAAGTTATTTTGGCGAGCAGTGATGGCCAAAATTAAGGGTGACTGTTGCGTTTTAGTTGTTCACTTTAGTGGATCGCGATATTCGGCGGGGACATATTTTACGGCATCGCGTAAATACGAGTTCGCCTGTTGTGGATATAAAATGCACTAATTACTTTTCCTAGAATATTGTGATCCAAACCCATTATGTTATTGTAGGAATTCACACCACTAAATTAACTCCCCATAGACTTGTTGTACAAAATGACCTCTCACCCAACGTCGATTTCTCGGCTAGCTATAAAGCGACTGGTTATGTCAAAAAAACTGGATTTTGGGGAAGATTAGGGCCATACATCTTCAAACAAAAAGGAAAAAAGTCATATGATGAAGGCTGATTTTGTGAGTTACAGAGCATCGAAGATTGGCTGTTTTCAAAACGTCCACGCCTAGGTTAATGTTACTACCTAAATAAAATTTCTGTTTCCCCAAACCCTCAGAAATTATACGAAAAATGCACAGGGACAAAATATTTACCACCCAAATGGTTTGTTACTAGTCCACACATTGGATTAATTTCCAAATTTCAATTTAAAGACACAACTTATCAACATTTTGTGACTCTTCATTTTAGGCAAGGGCCATATTTGAGACGCCAACACTGTCTCAGCACTGACGTCTGCTACACCTAATTATTTAGTGGTGTGATTCCTACAATTATGTTTATTTTACTAAAAAACACAATTTCAGTTTTTTTGTTTTTGTATTTAGTAAATTCTAAAAATTTTCTGAACATACCTAGAACTGATCTTTTCCTGTACCAGGCATCAAGTCTGTAGTGGTAGCCCTGATGTCACAGAAGGAAGAGGTTAGTTGACGTATAACGGTCACACCACACCGCACGACAGGAGATGATGAAATACAAGACTTGGGATTCACTGCTAGGGTTATGCAAGGTGATGAAGGCGGCAACAAAGAGGCACTGTTGAACTCTCTGTAAGTACCACAACCAATTCTTCATTGGCGAGTACATGTGAAGTAGCTGTTAAGTAGCCACAGAGTACCCACCCGCTTGGGTACCACATCGCCGCCCTCAAACGGGGGGGGTACCCAATCCTACAGGTACACACACATTAGCTCAACACTAGTCACCCCAGGCGGGAGTACCTGCATGGTGTACTCCCATGCAAATGAACTTTGAGCTATGTGTGATTATTTTAGTAATTGTATCCATTATTTAACATTTGTGGTCACGTACGTTATGTTTTTACACAAAGTCATATATTTGGGTTTTGTGTGATGCTAACTCAAATAGATGTACTACAGCTTGAAAATGATCAAAAGTCATAAACAACCAGGGAATTTTGCGCCCTGTAGGGTCCCCAAAGTGCTGTCTACTAGGCAGCCGGTAGCTGAGTACCTGTGAAGTACTCCCGTGGAGTAGCTGCAGATGTAACTCCACTACTGGTGGCTTACACGGGTACCTGTCCATTCAACCTGCAGGCAACTGCAGAGTACACTATGGATGGGTACTGCTATGTAAACCATAGCTCTAGCCACCCAGTGGGCTTGTGTACTTCACAAGTACTTAGTTTAAGTACTACACCAATAGTGCCCATCATGGGTTAACCCTTGGAGTAAGCTAAGAGTACACATGGAGAAGCTCTGGGTTACCCATGAGTAATCTGTGCTGTGTAAATTTGCTTTGTGAGTTTTATAATGTATCCTCTTACTAGACAAGTCAATTGAGACATTGCTCCAGGATAGGCCAAAGGCATGTATTATGAATTAAAGTGACAGGAGGGTATTGTTTTTTTGAGGATACAAATTTCTCTCGATTTGCACTTGATCGGTTGTAGAACCTTCCCAAGAACATTTGGAAGGTTTCAGAAGGTTAGTGGAAAACAATTTAAAAAAAAGAAAAACCAAAACCTATTTTTGAACTGCTCTAATCCCTTGAACTGTAATCATCCGCATAGAAAGCATGCTTTGAATTTTTGCCTGTTGGGCACACAGGAAAATACTAAATCATATTAATGCATAAATAAAAAGGTGGGGTTCGGGATAACAAGTCACACCCAAAACCCCAAATCCACGCTTCATTTGGTGTAATAGTGAAATGGTCGGTACAATAAAGGCTTGGTAAGAAGCGACCCCTAAAATGTCATCGTTTGTGTAATCTTTGCTCGCTATGAGGAATCTGTATTCCTTGTATAAACTCAATTTTTGCTCCCTCCCCTCCATAAAATGAACATGCACTTTGCCATTTCTATTGTTTCCAGATTAAATATATACACCAATCCGACGGGGAAGCCTCGAAAGACACCCTCTACGTCGCCCCGCCCGGCCATTACTGGGTGCAATCCCCGGCCCACCACACACACTGACACAGTACACACCGCCGCATATTGCTTCACGAACGAAATAATAAGCCATAATCATGATAATAGAAGTTACAACCTACCCCCTTTTTTTGCAAGTTTAACAATTTCACGTTTATTTCCATGGATTTATGGAAGGAGGATGTCAGGGACTGGCCGAACTGGAATTCCAGGGCAAGTTTCTTACTGTTGTTGTAAAATTGAAGGTATCTCTCCCACTTTGCGTGACTGAAGAAATGAACGCTTATGGTTAGAATACTTGTTTAAAAATTGGTATACCAGCCGCGTGAGAAAAATCATTTTTCGTAAAATTCAACATCCAGACTAAATAAGTAAACAATAGAAAATGTTGATATCTTCCTGTACGTGAAAACTTGAATAGTTCCCAAAGACCGATCGTATTGCTGAAAACGTGACATCTTCCGATGAGGGTTGTTGGTGTTTTTGAAAGGACACTTCCGTGCCATGTGATCGATTTGTCGGAGATCTGAACAAAAATTAGTCGCGTTGTGCATGGATTGTGCTACGCCTGGACTATCACTACACGTGAAAATGACCGCGAGTTACAATGTGGTTTTCAACTGAAATTGGATACGATTAATTGTTTCAATTTGTGTCCTTAGCGAGTGAATTCGCACGCATTCGTTTCCATTTTTGTAACTTTTTATCGCTATTTGTGCAGCCAATAAATTTACATTTTTTTCCTGACCCGCCCCATGATGAAATACAAATGGATAACAGTGAATAGTGTTGGTTTTTTGCCGTCAGAACTGATCAAAATAATCGCTTCTTTGTGGTCACACGTACAACGTAAACCGGTGATACGATAATTCAAAAGATGCCCCCAGTCATGGCGAATGTGAGTGCGCCGCCCCCGGCGTAGGGCGATCATAGTCGTCCGTCGGATTCGTGTATATAGTTATTACTTGTTTTCTTTGACACACTTCTTGGAAGGATCCTTGTCTTGCATTATAGTAGGGGCGTAATATGACACCATGTCCTATACAACCTTGACAAAATTCTAATAAAAAGGACTCTTTGTATATTCTGGTAGGCCCTATTTATGAATAATTACCAAAAAATTTGTCCCACCATCTAGTTTGCTGCTTTGTTCAGATATTCAAGGTCAAAGGTCAAGACTCGTGTACGGCCTATGATGGGTTATAGCTGCTCATCCAATTGGCCGAGAAGCAAAAAGATGGTGTCTATACCCATGTGTTTGGGTAGTCACATAAACACAATAAAACAGCTTGAGCCTACAATGAAGTCATCATTATCTTTCAGCATAGAAAGCACTTTTAATCAAAATTTTCCACGTTTTCTCAACATAAATTAGCCAATTCGCCAGTCTGTACAAGTATCAAATAAACCAAAACATTGACCATCATCTATAATGAAAACAGCCAAAATACTATTGTAAAATCAATGGATATCGATGGTAACTAATTAACCATTCTTGGACAAATATTTCATTTGGACCACATCAGAAGCCTCATTACCACTTGTTATAAGCCAAGCCTGAACTGCATCACAGGGCACAGTGATTTGCCCTTGCTCCACCAAATGTGACACATGTCCTATGTAACCTTGAACAAATTCTAATAAAAGGACTTTTTTGTATATTCTGGTAGGCCTATGAATAATTAGGGAAACATTTGTCCAGCCTTCTAGTTGCTGTATTGGTCAGATATTCAAGGTCATAGGTCAATGACCTTTATACGGCATGTGATGGGTCATAACTGCTCAGCCAATTGGCCTAGAAGCAAAAAGGTGGTGTCTATACCCATGTTTTTGGGGTCAATAAAAACAAACATATTTTTAAGGCTTTCAAATGCAGCCACCATTGCTTTTCAGCATAGAAAGCACTTTTAATCCGAATTTTTACAATTTTTTCTCAACGTAAATTAGCCAATTCGTCAGTCTGTACAAATATTAAACAACAATATTTGACCTTAATATATATAATAATGAAAACAGCTACAATATTATTGTCAAATCAGTGAATATTGTTCTTGGACAGATCCTCGAACTGAGGAGTCCTGTGTGATATAATACTATTAAAAACCCCATTACCACTGCTAAATGAGCCAACTCCCGAAATAGTCGGGACATGGCACGCACCAAATATCACGGACCACATCAAGTGACGCTGTAATTCGCCCTTCCGCAAAATGATTCTCTCACAAAAAAAAAAAAAAATTAGACAAAACCTTCCAACGACCTTCTTGTAGGTGGAGAATTACAAATTGCGTGAGCGCCATAAGGTCGTGGAAGGTAGGTATCATACTCAAGTGTATCGCCCTCTCACTCCTGAGAGGGAAATACACTGTACTGGGTCAAGATGCTATGGTCGATCAGCCAAGAGGGATTGGACGGCGACACTCCATCTCCGCTTGACTAACACATGCATCACATAGACTTGTTGGAAGGTGGAAGTAGAACTCCAACCGACATTGTCCAAAATGTCTGGGCTGAAGGCCTCTTTATAGAATGCCCAGGAGGAAGCGTGAGCTCGAACATCATATGCCCTAACCAAGAAGCCAGTCAACCAATCATGGTGTTTTTGTGTGCATTTCAAATGACTGAGGAAATCCAGCTAGCTCAATGTGTCCCTTGCCACAGGCTTCTCTGATCTGTCTGCAACCCCGGTCTGCAACTATGGTGAGACGTGGCGGAAACACCGGTTTCGGGGTAAAAGAAAGAGTCTGATTCTTGGTCAAAAAGCCTGCATGTGGAAGAATAGAGACCTCCTTGCGCTCAAAGCGGTGGTGGGCCTCGTCCGTAGACAAAGCATGTATATCGGAACCCCTATGGCCACAAACCACAGGCACAAGCCACAGCCGCTAGGAAGTTCCAGAAGACTAAGCTTTTGGTTGGGTTTAAACTGTTCCGACACCAAGAACTGCAAGACCAATGGCAAATCCCCCTCCGGAACAAGGCTACGAACCGGGGACGATCCGTAAACATACCCTTCACCAGATTGGACAAGAGGGGACTGAAAGAAACCGTCATGCCATCACCGAGCCCTTTACGGGTCTGGCCTGTGGCTGTTCGGTAAAAAAGAAACCTCGGACAGTCGGGACACTAAGTTAAACCCACTCCTGAAAGACTTCCTTGAAGAAATTGCCAACCTGGTGTACGGTCTCAGAAATTGCATGGATCAAACTCTCTGTCGGCACACCATGCATGGTAATTCTATGATGCTCTAGTGAATTTGCCTGAAAAGTGAGCATGTCAGCCTGTTCAGAAAGTCCCACCTCAGTGTAAAGTCTGCAGAAATGCATCAGACAGGTTTCGGAGCAAGGGTGGTGCACTCTGGGACGAACGCGTCGGCTGGAGGACCTCTTACCAGGTTCCCTCCCTTTGGAAGATGGATCTGTTCCCTTACAAGCAGATCTAGTGGCCTGGGAAACCACAGCTGCCGTGGCCATAATGGGCTACCAGCATGACCAGGCAGTCTCGAGACAGAGCCACTCGAGGATCATGGCAACCTGGAGAAGCTATGATCAAGCATAGGCTATCAATCCTGACCGGTTCGCTGCCATGGCGTCCCGTTTGACTGCCCGGGGATCCGGGTTCCAAGAGTAGGCCCCTAATATGCCACAATCTGACGATTCATGACTGAGGCGAACAGATCCACGTGTGGACGGTCCCCCATCTAGCAGATTGTGCGGCAAAGTAGAGCTCCCACTTCACCGACGGCCTTCTGACTTTTGGCCGTGTCTGGGATTATGGACCCTCCTGGGAGACTGTCCACAAACCATTGTCCACTCCCGAAACATGGGAGGCGATCAGCCCGATGTTCCAATCTCGGCACCACCCGAATAGCCGAAGAATCTCCCTGCATAGGCTAGGACTGATTACACCCCCTTCGTTGTTTATATCTCACCACCTTCATATTGTCGCAGCGGACAATTACCTTCCCCCTGACCACGGGGAGCCAGTGCCGCAATGCCAGAAAGACGGCAAACAACTCGAGAACGTTTATGTGGTGACGAGCCACGGAGGCTGGTCAGCGGCCTGCCCCCGAAGAGATAGGAGGTGAGCCCCCAAACTTAAGCGCATCCGTCGTCAGGGTGTTTAAACGCATACATTGTCAGGGTGTTTGATAGGTCACAGGTAGGCTGAATGGGACTCCTTGCCTCATATGAGTGGCAAAGTCTATCATTGAAGGTCTGAGGTAACCTTCGTCTTCCTGGGGGAGGAAGGTGGGATTTTTACCACTGCCAACAAGTTTTTTATCCGGCCAGCTAAAACACATAAATTTGAAACCTAATGGCTGCATCTAATCTTGGGACCATCATTTGCTTTCATTTTAGCGCAAAATAATCTGTCACGCCGCCTTACCTTTGGTAGTAGTAGGCAAGACTCAGTTTTGGAGTAAGGGGATGGTTGCCACCTTATATTATTTTTCTTTTTCACTTCTATCAAAAATATATATATGCTTTATGCACTTATATATATATGCTTTATGCACTTAATACCTCATGTGTATGTTACAAAACTTGATTTTTCTTTCATAATCATTCCAAAAACCTAGCAAAATCACACATTCCTGTATTTTTACCTCAAAATAGAAATGGGCTTATTTTTAGCAACAATCGAAAAAAATCAAGTTTCCCATGATTATGACGTCAAATGGAGGACTATTGGAACGTTTTTGATATCAATGGAAAGAGGTGACTTATACCAATCCACCCGTACCAAAATGAAAAGGGTCAGAGGCTTTGTAACTAAGAAATCCAAGGAGGTCTTAAGCAACACCTTTAAAATGGTTGAGGGGACGAAGTTTAAAGTACAATTTCATGCAGATTGTGCATACTATTTTGAAAATCAAGGAAGGGTGCATTTGATCGGTTTTCCTATATGCTAATTGTGTTTGTTGACCCCAAAAACCTTGGTATAGACACCTCATTTGTGCTTTTAGACCAAATGGTTGAGGAGTTATGATCCATGATATGCCTTAAAAAGCTCATTGACCTTTGACCTTGAATATCTGGCCAACGCAGGTGCCAGAAGGCCGGACAATTTTTTTCATAATTCACATATAGCCCTACAAGAATATACAAAAAGCCCTTTTATTAGAATTTTTCAAGGTTGAATCGCATATGGCCTCTACTACATCCCAAGATGGGATATAACTGCGACGGCAGCCACGTGGGATGGTCTTCTTTGCTATATTAATAAAGAGTTGACACAGTGCTGTGTAAGAATTGTCCAGGTTGGAGGAGGTTGGTGTCGGGAGGTTGGGCACTTCTGAATCCACCAGGTTCTTGAACTGGTTCCAGTCTGCCTTGCGGAAGTTCCACCTTTTCACTGGCTTTGTTGGTACAGACTTAGCAAGGCGCTCCTGAGCGATCAGTGATGGTCTGTGTTGGGACTTCGGAAAGCGGTCGAGAACAGTACGGTGAATGGAGATGGTCCATGTTGCAAAGCCAGGTCAGGTTTGTTAGACGTATTCCACCTTCAGGTGAAAGTGTTTGGTTGCTTGTGTCGTTAAAGTTGTACAACGGAATTTTGAGGCCCAGTCCTCTAGGGTATCTCCATCAGGGTTGGTTTTCCTGTAACCCCAGGTCGCTAATGGCTATTAAGTCGCAGTGTAAATGCAGGGTGCATCGTAAGTTGGTAGAGAGTCTGCTTGGAGCCATGGTTAGGTGGCTTGTAGACATTGGTGACATTAACCCTGCAATTTTGTCTTTGCATTCCAGGGTGGGAGTCTGGAGAGTTGCAATTTGTTTCATTGGGCTGAGTTATTAGCAAAGGTGGCAATCCTTGGGGTAGCGCTCTCGGTGTGTGCGGCTAGAGTATAGCCGTCGATGTTCAGACTGGAACTGTCAGTAGCGTGTTGTCTCTCTGGAGGAGAATTGCAGTGACTTTATGCATATGTGTGAGGTGTTCGATGATGATTATCGTGCCCTAGTGAGACCTCCCACGTTTAGTTGCACGGGAGATGCTCTGACTTGACATCTGGTGATGCTCCCTATAATGCACGTGTGCCAGACTGGGCTCAGATAGTGGTCCTCTGGCGGTGCATGATTAAAATAACAGTGAGATAAAAAACACAACAGTGATTAAAAAGACAGTGAATTAAAAAGACAAACAGATGTTGCGTATCCATCAAGTTGATTATCATTCGCCAGAAAATATCAGTTACCGGGGTTCACCACGAGTAGGTTGATAATCGTAACCCCAAATCCACTCTGACTGGTACGTCGCGCCGTCCAGATGATCCGCAACAAAGTGTACAAACGGGAAAAATAATTATCATTTTCACTCTCTACTTAATGGCTGGTACGTGATTGCAAAGAACGTGTCTCGTCCTTTCCTCGCTGTCGTAAAAATGGAACCTTTTAAAGGTCCTTTTTTTTAAATTGAATAACACTTATGTTCTGATCCAATCAAAATGGCAAAACTTTTCATCAAACTTTGCCAGTTTTATTAACAAAGCCGCCATCTGAGGAAGGTGTATTCAACCTTCATATTTACTGGTTCACCATTGCATAGTAAATCTACGCCCTTTCCGGTGCAATATCCCTAATTCCAAGTGTCAATTGACATTTCACCTCATTTTCAGTAAAACAAACACCCTCCGGATATAGGTAATGTACAGGGTAATCCCAAAGAAATTGGTCGGGTGGCAACCGCTCCCTTAGGGAGAGGAGTACCAAGTAGTCCTAGTACAACGCAGTGATATTACAGTCACTTGATTTTGGTACACTGGATAAAAATTAACACCTTTTACGCCCAATTTCAATTCATCCACAGTGTAAGACCTTGTAATGTTCACATATGTACACCCATCCCTACGTCAGAAAAAACTAATAGGTTGATACGGTACCACAGATGCTAATCCATAAGGTGTTGACCATATGGCAGCTTATATGTCACATAAATGAAACACGAACGAACTGTTATTAACGAGTTTTGTGTCTCTTTTGTGTATATATTATAGGCGACTAACGATTGAAGAATCCCACATTGCGTGCAAATAGTGGGTTTCGCCAGTGGTAGCACTGATAAGCGTTTTCACCGTTAAAATGAGCCCAAACTGTTGGTAATTCTGCTCGCGATTTACCATCCAAATTCGGCAGTCTCACGAGTTTCGGTATCGGACTGTGGGTGTACATAAATCCCACAAAGGATATCGGGAAATAAACTCTTACCCGAACAACTCCAATGTTATCCTATTCTAGTAGAAATTACAGCCACAATTTAAATTTGCCGACTGTCCATAGGCTCAGCCCATGTATGTGTTTAACTTGTAAGAGTTGTAGTTTAAGTCTTAAGGTCCGTGGACATCAGCACTACATAGCAGTATACAAGTATCAATGGCTTGAAAGATTGCCAAGTTTCCCTGCATTTGATACCAGGATGCTGGTATTTAAAGGTCAAAGATGGAGCGTTCATAGCTCGACTCGAAAATACGCACATCCAAAATTGCTGATTACAAACAAAAAAAGGGCCATGCTTTTTAAACTATGCGGTGAGATGTCATGGCAAACCCTTGCAGATACAGGGGAAGATTATAAAATGGCTAAGGAAAAGCTCATGGCTCACTTTAGCCCTTAGGCCCCCAAGCGTAAAAAAAAAAAAAAAAAACCTAGAGTATGAAAGATTGACCTTTCGCCGTGCACGCCAAACTACCAGTGAAGTGTGAAAACATGTGATTTTGCTGACGTTTGATCAAGAATGAAGTGCAATTATCATGGTTTGCACGTTCGTCGAAGCTCAGACGATTCGCTCTACGCAATGATGAGCCTAACGCTGAGCAGTTACTGGAAACTGCACGTACCTATGAAGTTACAGACGTGCACGGCACTACATGGAGAAGCCAGAATGTAAAACAAAGCGCAGATCGTGTTACACTTTGTAACAGCAGTACAACTCAGTTCCCAACCAAATAAAATGCCTAAAAACACAAATATAAAAAAAAGCTAAACTATCAAGCCAAACTGAATCCCAGCAAAGAATGCTACTGTTGTGGAGAGGAACTTTGTCCGATACACCGTATTGCCCGCAAAAGCCAGAATGTTCGCTTGTGGAAATTCAACCATTTCGCCGAATGCTGTCAATCAAAGCGAAAGAAGCGCCAACCATTTTCAAACCCCAATGCAGTAAATGCAGTTGGAGCAGAACCACGTCCACAGGATCGGCTCGCGGTGGTCAAAATGAGTCTGACTCGGATGCAATGTTTCCCATTGCATGAAAAAACAATCAACCATGTTAAGCCATCCGACCATGACATTGACATGAAATGGCCACAGCAACTTTCTGCAATAATGGACACAGGTGCCACTGTGAACTCATTAGTAATGATACCTTAGTAACCTAACTGTCAAACCCAAACTAGACCCACCAGGTGAAATCTGACCAGCTCTTCACATTCGGAAGCGATACGCCTCTAGAAAATGAGTTGGGACTTTTGCAACAGAATTACATACAACACAAGAATGTGCATGCAAAAGTTTTTCTCACAAAATGCCAGGTGTACTACGCTCATCCATACAGTACATCAAACAGGTCGACGCAGTAAAGAAAAAATATGATTTATACGGTAATGAACAATAGTCATAAAAGAAAGTATGCGACTATTTGTTGGTATCGGAAAATTGCAAGGAGTTTCAAGTAAAACTCCGTGAGGACAAGTCCGTCAAGCCGGTTGTCCAACCACACCGTCGTGTCCCGTTTTATTTACGCAAGAAGACGGAGGAAGAATTGGAACGACTTCTTAAACTCGATATCATAGAACAGTACTATTAGTTATCGGGTGAAGCAGAGCTATGATTCGGGTAATTTACCCCTGCGCGAAGCCCCATGCCGGGGAAGCCGAATGCTGAATCGGTATGGGCTAGCGCATGTAATTCCCCGTATTCAGAGCGATGCTGAACCCGATAACGAATTTAATAAACCACAAAGTCATTCAAATATATTAATAAAAAAAAAAAACTAGAAAAACCCCCCAATTTTAATTTTATTAAAAACAAATATTTTTTTGTCCATAAATAAAGTATTATCAACCCAATATTATGCCCAACGCGTAAATGCAAAGAATCACACCCCTTCGTAAAATTGATCAGCGAGTACGCGGACACTGACTGGATATAATATGGGTAGTAACGCGCTGGATACGCGCTCACTGACCTGAATACGAAAATAGACCAGGTTGGCGGTATCCTTTGATCTCCCTTAGTGGTATGATAAAAGATGAACCAACTCCGTGGGTATCGCCTAAAATTTTACAAGTGTTGAAAAGCCCAAAAACCCCACAATTATATCCGCATCTGTTGGACATGCGAGTTGCAATAGCGCATAAAACGCGAAAGACATCTCACGCCAACAATCGATGATGTCATTGCTGATTTGAACGGTGCTACTACCCTTTTCAAAGTTTTTTGGGACCTGAACGCATGTTATCATCATCTTGGACTTCATCCGCATTGCCACTACACTTGACATGTTTCATACCCATTGGTGGCTTGTCCGCTATAATCGATTGAAAACTTAATCGGTGTATGTTCTGCAGCGGGAGATCTTTCAAAGCATACTCCATTCATCATTACCTGGCTTCCGTGGTGTCCTTAACTAAGCTTGACGTTCTGGGATATGGGAAAAAAAAGAAGCCGACATACAGCTAACCTTGACGCTTTTCTTCAACGCCTTCGCGACAAAAATCTAACGCTAACAGCAGCAAGTGCAAGTTCTTTAGGAAGCGAGAGGAATTCTTTGGGCACATCTTAGTGACAGCGGCGTTCCCCAGACCCCAAGAAGTTGTTTGCACTCAAGTACGCACCTGTGTGCCGCAGAGTCGGTTTGAAGAAGTCCGTATCTTCTCGTATGGTTACATATGCGGTAATTTTATCGCTGATCTTTCCACGTTACAGAACCACTCCGCACAACTAACAAGACTTGTATCATGGACATGGGGAGAGGCCCAGCAGTCAGCACTACATCAAATTAAAGATAAACTGAGCCGATCATGTACGATGCGTACTTGAATCAAGGCAAGACAACGAGCTCGTCTGTTGACGCAGCCCGTAGGGTCTCGGCGCAAGCTTGACCCAGCGCAATCAGGATGATACCATATATGTTATGCCTATGGAAGTCTTTGGTCCCGAAAGAATAACTTAGATTTTCTTTTCTCCTTTCCATGTGTGGGTGTAACCAAAGGATGGTAAGTACCAACAATCCCCATTAGACGTCACCATGACCTTCATATGTTGAGGAAAGTACAAACATGACTTGGGTGGAAAATGATATTTCGCAAGTTTAATGCGACTCAAACACTTATTTAGCCTACAATGCTGTCATTATATAAACATTCATTCCATCAGTAGAGTCAAAACCGCATGAAAATCTGATGTTCCTAACCTTTTTGCGAAAATTGAATTTTCACTGTGGTGTCTATGGAAATGGGCAGTTTTGGGTGACATTCGAAATTTATGACTTCATTGTACCTAATTCTGAGCATGTTGGTACTCATTTTGGTACAATGGAAAGAGGAGGACCATAGCCTCTATTTGGTACCAAAATCAGTGTCTGTGATTGTCTTTCTGTGTTTGGTGTTAGGCATGTTTGTGTACCTTCCTCTTCCTAAGGTTGTTTTTGCCACCCCCCTCCATCACTTTGGGATCACCTGTATATTTCCTATACCCCGGTGGATGTTTGTTTTTTGGATGAAAAGAGCGGAAATGTCAATGGACAATACCATTAAATAATTTGCACCAAAAAGGGTGATTTTTAGCACGCCGGGGAACAACCTTAAGGGGGGGGGGGTGGTAACCCCCCCAACCTTCGGAGGACGAGGGTTAACAGTGGACATATCGGCCCGGAAGGAAATAACCCATCCGACATCTTCACGCCACCACTGACCTTAACCTGATAGCATGTCAGAGTCGCCGATTGAAACAAAAGGAAGTAGCTTTTCGCCTTAGCAATTGGCGGGAAACAATGCATCCACCTTGTCAAAACAATAGAACATAGTGTGGAATGTTGTGCAGCATCAGGTTGTATGCATTTTTTCTGCCATATTGTAGAGATCCAAACCAACTTCCTGTTGTTCGGCGACCATTCAACTGGGGGTGCGGCAAGCCGCTCTCCATGTGTAGAGGTCCAGTGCACGCCACCCTCTACCTTCAACCAAGCCCGCGAGTCGCGAGGAGAAGATGGCGGGGAAGCATATCAACATTGGATCAATTGACGCCGTTACCTAAACCGTACAGCAAGAGGAAATCCAAAACGCGACAAGGTCTGATCCTATGCTGCAGTGTGGCATCCAAGCTTGCAGACGGGAAAATGGCAACAAAGGTGGGTAGTATAAAGCTACCAAAGATGCAAACACGCTAGCCAGTTGAAACACATGTACACAATTCGCGATGACTCAGTGTTGTCAGCCAAAACGCGGATTTCGCCTTCGCGGAATCGCATTGTAGTCCCTCAAGCTTTGCAACAGAAGATTATTGACATAGCCCACGAAGGCCATCAACGCATAGTAAAAACCAATGGCCCTGCTTCGCCAGAAAGTGTTGGTTTTTCTGGTATTGGATTGCACTAGTGAACAAAACAGTGCAGGCTGTCCTTTCTTTTCAGGCTACTTCTGTTGACAATAGCCAGAGAACCATTGAACATGTCTGAATTGCTGAATTGCCGCAATGGACCGTGGGCAGGAATGTTGTGTTGACTTTGCAGAATTACCAACAGGCGAATACCTCCTGGTAGTCACAGATGACTATAGCCGGTACCCAGAGGTCGACGTAGTAAAAAGTACTTCTGCCAACGTTTTTGATCCCCACACCTCGATCGCATATCTCGCTGTCAATTTGGGAACTCCATGAGTAGTTCGTACTGACAATGGTCCGCCATTCTAATAGCGACAAATTTGCAGCCTTCGCACAGTACCTCGGGTTTTCACCATCTGCAAATAACTCCCTAGATGGCCCGCGCCTAACGGTGAAGTGGAGCCGACTAAAGCGAACGATTGAAAAAACAATATAGAACCACTCTTGCAAAAGGCAAACCTTGGCGGCAAGGAATTATAACTCAGTTCTGCGTAACACCGTGCAACACCGCATTGCTGGTCAACTGGAGTGCCCCCTGCAAACCTCATGTTTTCTAGTCCGTGAAAACACGGCTTCCTGAAATGTTGCCAGATCGTAAGGATGACGATCCAGTACGCACTCGCGATGACGTAGCAAAAGCACGCATGAAGTTGAACGCAGACCACTCGTGAAAATAGTCACAAAACACCAATCAAATTGGAGAAGCAGTGCTAGTCAAGAGTGGATGGACACGTGCGCAAGACCAGACCCCTAATATTACAGTATAATGTGATCGCAAAAAACCAATCAATGATCACTGCTCAACGTGGTCACACAACAGTCCACACGCAACTCTTCGCATTTCAAAGTGTTAACAAAGACGGAAACACAAGCGAACTAGATGGCTCCAGTGATAGCGAAACAGAAAGAGTGAGGGAGATTATACAACCTAATTGCTGAGAACCACCCCCTCGCACTTCTCGCTATTCCCAACGAACTACGCAAACCCCCCCCCAACAGGTTCAAAGACTTTGGTCAGAACCACTTAAAAAGCAGAAGAACATTTAACTTCAAAATTTTCAAAAATTGAACCTTCGGAATAACACTTACAAATGATGAACTTAAGAGAATATTAACATATATAACAGATATGTTGCAAAAATTAGAGTCCATGAAAAGCTGAGTTATTTTAAGAAGTTAAAAAATTTCTGGATAACTTTTGAATTAGTTACCAGAACTTTTATAAGTAAGAAAAAAGAAAAAGATCAAAAGTATTGATCGAATTTGTTTTGATGGACGGGAGAGATCTTTAAAAAAAAAAGGTGATTAATCTCAGGCAGGTTTTCAACATTTGGAATTAGATTTTAGTGTTATCATTCCATAGAGGTTATTGAACATTTGGAAAGTTCTCTCATAGTTTGATTGTAGTGCCCCGGCCATCAAAAACCACAGCAAAGTAAAACAGCAGAGTAAGAAAGAAAATGATGGCCATATTATAAACACTCAGATTTGCTGATGAAGTCAACCATAGTGTTTATTAAATCAATCAAGCTTAAGTTTACAAGTTTGTAACAAGTCTCAACCTTTAAATTTTACAGTTCTGCTAACCAATGAATAGGTTTGACATTAATTTACAACTGATGAAGTAGTATTAACCAATGGGGAGGAGGGATGTTGTACTGTAATGCTCACATATGTACGCCCATCCCTAAGTCAGATCAAAATGATACGTTGATAGGTACCACAGATTATGGCTATGACTATCCCTACAGGTGTGAACAATATGGCAGCTTACATGGTCACAATAAAATGAAACACGAGTTGAACTGTTATTACTTGAGTTTGTTACTCTGTGTAAACATTATATACCTATTCCTACATGGTTGGTTTTGCATCTAGGTTGACCGTTATACCATAATCCAAGGTTGAATGTTGCATAACATCACTCTTTGTTAACTGCAGCGAAACAATATCGTGTCCACACGGTAGTTATTACCGGTATTAACTAATGTCCGATGGATATTAAAAAAACAAATTCCAATAATTCCCCCTCACGCCTATTGTACCCTATTGTAATCGTTCTCCACATGCGGGTGGTCGGACATAAGTACTTAATACCGGTTTTGTAGAAGTAACCATTGTCCGGCGTACTAATAGTCCCGGAACAATGGTGAACAATAGGGCCAATCGATTCAGTTGGCTCTTTACGGCAACATTAGTTTAACGCTTATTCGTTATCGTTATGGAGCCCCGGACTATGGCTCACACCGGGATATAATCTGATTTAACAACGGAACTAAATTGATCTGGTTTGTAGGGTTGGATAATTTGCCGTGGGAACAAAGAGGTTCTATTGATAGAGCGGCAAAACGTTTAGTAATCTTTAGAAATACACCGTCTCGCCTGTTTGCCGACCACAAGAAAACATAGAGTTACAAACAATAGAAAGCAATGGCTGCCTTCGCTTCTTCACCATACTGGGGGGCCGTTTGCATATACACTATCGGTAGTGATACAATATTAAGTATGGGTAGAGGTGGCAGGTTGTAATAATAGTGATACTGGATCATTGTGTCTCAAGATACTTCGTTTTTCTCATAATGCAATGAGCGCTTAGATGAAAAAGATTTTATTCATGTGAGGGCGGTTTATTTAATAAAGAATGCGACTGATGTGTCATTTCATTCGTTGTGTGGCCAGGTTAGGACAAAATTTTAACCACCCAATAGCACCCAACAACTGTAATTTTGGCGGAGTGTTGTAGACAGTTAGGTGTTGTATACAAGCAACCCAAACTAATAATTATTTCCTGTGGCAGTATTCAAAATGTCAGCGCCAGCAACAAACGATGGTTTTGAATGGGTTTCCCCCCTGGTGTGGACGCGCGGCGGGGTTAACTCTATCGGACCTAACATGGCTTAAGTCCGACGATTTAATGCCGAAGCGGTAGTCGCTCATAAAGTTATGACACCGGTACTAGTAAAGTACGTGTGGACGCGTTCTATCGAACTAACGGTGGCATTTCGTCTTTTCTGAAGAAAGACACGGACAAGCCATGGCGTTAGTCGGGTGGGCGATGTGGGCGACTCAGGCACCCTTGGAAAAAAAAATGGGGAGAAATTTTAAAGGCAAGGGAGACAAAAAGGGGGCAAGGACAAGGGAGGAAAGAGTAAGAGCGAGGAGAGCCAGGGAGAAGCCGGTGTTTTGATGTTGGTGTACAGCATGCAGAGGCTGACGCCGTCTCACTTTGCGACTCAAAGAAAATAGTTCAGCCGGCAAGCGAAGCGAGTACATTAAACGTTTCCCAAATCCTAACTATTGGTTCCAAATCTGCATACGCCACTGATTCGGGGGAAAATTAATCTTTGCCCGTCAACTACAAGGGAAAATCTTCAGGTCCTTGACTAGCATGACTAGAGGTCTAGTTACGCGTTTACGCCCCTGATGGAAAGCCAGCTCGGCATCTGCAGTTTCGAATGTACAACCAAAACAGGCTTCTTCTTACCTAGTCATCTGCGAGCAGGTTAAGCCTGATCGGGTTTAGGGTTAGCTAAAGGTGAAGATTTAATTTTCAGATTTTGTGGGTGAAACACTTTAAGGATTATCCCTAAGTTATTGGACCATGGTAAAAAAAGGTACAAGGGTGGAGACCTTTTGGATCAGGCCATTTTGTAACGAGGTGTTAAAAAACAAATCACAGACGGACTTTTTTTCACGATATTAATTGGTCTAGTTTTTACTTTCAAATTTTGTAAGGTTTTGTTATTTATAGCTTGAAAACTTTCTAAGGAAACCCAAAAACTATTAGAAAATATTTCTGCAGAAAATAGTTCCGTCACACGGTTGTTAGCATTTGAATGCAAAATTGTCCATACGTGATGACAAAAAGAATGTACAAAGCGGTTTTATTCCTTAGCAGGTCAGAAATTAGAAAAAAAAACACGCTGAACAATCGTTGACCTGCACTACGTGTGAATGAAAGTTTAAACTTAAAATCAATTAATGTATCTTCACCAATATTTAAATTGAAAATCATGACAGACGGACACTTTTTCATCACGGACGGACATTATTTTGTATTGGTTGTCACAGAGAAAGTATCATTTTCACCAAAATTAATTGAGTTTGCCATTAATTACCATTTAATGGTCATTGTGAGAGTTTTTCAACGGTGTTTAGGTTCCTGTGCATGAATAAAACAGATTTCGATAAGTAACGATGGTTTCACATATTTTCTTTCGTATTTTAATCATTATTCTAATCTTCTTTGTGTGAAAGTTAATAACTCCGATGCCAGTTCTTTTGGTACCATGGACCACTACAAGTCGTGTCCACACGTGTAGTTATTTATTACCGGTATTAACTAAGACCGACGGAATTAAAAAAACAAATCCACTAATTCCCCTCACGCCTATTGTACCCTATTGTAATCGTCTCCACATGCGGTCGGACATAAGTCACTTAATATCGGACCTAAATTGATCGGCTTTAGTGTTGGATATAAATTTGCCGTGTGGACGCGCGTCGGAGTTAACTCTATCGGACCTAACATGGCTTAAGTCCGACGATTTAATGCCGAAGAAGAGCAGGGTTAAGTCCGCTCATAAAGTTATGACCGGTACTAGTAAAGTACGTGTGGACGCGTTCTATCGGAACCAACGGTGGCATTTTCGTCTTTTCTGAAGTAAAGCACGGAAAGCAATGGCGTTAGTTGGGGTGGCCGAAGTGGCGACTCAGGCAACCTTGGAAAAAAATGGGGAGAAAATTTTTAAAGGCAAGGGAGAAAAAAGGGGCAAGGAAAAGGGAGGAAAGAGTAAAGAGAAGAGGAGAGCCAGGGAGAAGCCGGTGTTTTGATGTTATGATGTATAGCATGCAGAGGCTGACACCGTCTCATTTTGCGACTCAAAGAAATAAGTCAGCCGGCAAGCGAAGCGAGTACATTAAACGTTTCCCAAATCCTACATTATTGTTTCCAAAATCCTGGATACGCCACTGATTCGGGGAAAATTAATCTTTGCCCGTCAACTACAGCGCGCGAAATCTACAGGTTCTTGCTCGCACTTGACTAGAGGTCTAGTTACGCGTTTACGCCCCTGATGGAAAGCCAGCTCGGCATTCTGCATGTTTCGAATGTACAACCAAAACAGACTTCTTCTTACCTCGTCCTCTTCGAGCAAGTTTAACCCTGATCGGTTTAGGGTTAGCATCAAGGTGAAGATTTTTGTGTTGAAATCACTTTAAGGATTATCCTTAATATCTCAAGTTACTTGGACATGGTTTAAAAAAAAGTTACAAGGGGTGGAGACCTTAGGATCAGGCCATTTTGTAACGGAGGTGTTAAAAAACAACATCACAGACGGACTTTTTTCACTATAATTAATTTGGTCTTAGTTTTTTACTTTCAAATGTGTAAGGTTTTGTTTAATATTATAGCTTGAACATTATTCTAAGGAAACCCAAAAACTATTCAGAAAATATTTCTGCAAATAGTTCTGTCACACGGTTGTTAGCATTTTGATGCAAAATTGTCCATACGTGATGACAAAAAAGAATGTACAAAGTGTTTTTTTTTTCCTGAACAATCGTTGACCTGCACTACGTGTGAATGAAAGTTTAAACTTACAATCAATTAATGTATCTTCACCAAAATTTAAATTGAAAATCATGACAGACGGAAATTTTTCTCACGAAGGACATTACTTTTGTATTGGTTGTCACAGACGAAAAAGTATTTTTACACAAAATGAATTGAGTTTGCCCCCATTATTACCATTTAAATGGTCATTGTGAGAGTTTTTCAACGGTGTTTAGGTTCCTGTGCATGAATAAAATAGATTTCGATAAGTAACGATGGTTTGACATATTTCTTTCGTATTTTAATCATTATTCTAACCTTCTTTTTGTGAAAGTTTATAACTCCGATGCCAGTTCCATGGACCACTTACGGTCAGCTAGGACCGGTAATAAGTATATCGGACTTAAAGTTATGTCGGACCTAAGCGCTAATACCGTTAGATTCGCGTCCACACGGCCAAATGTAAGTCCGATAGTAATACCGGCAGGATTTAGTCGTTCCTATCATTGGGGGGTGTGGCGCGTCCACACGGCACTTTAAGTCCGACGTTAATACCGACCAGAGTTAATACCGGTATTCTTTGGGTAGTCCATTCTTGAGCCTACGCCATCGGCTCTTCTTGGCTCCTGGCTTGAACAAAGAACATCCTGTTTGCAAGCAACCCTTGGATGAGCTCAGTTTAAACGGATGTCCTTGGTGAGTCTATAATCTTATGGAGTAAGCATCTGAGATTAGTGTCATATGCTGCTGATAGGTCAACGAACATGACTCCGGTTACAAAACCCTTCTCGAAACCATCCTCGATGTGTTGAGTTAGGTTGAGTACTTGACTGCCCGGCCGGAAACCTGCTTGTTCTGGTATGAGGTGTTGCCTATCACAAGTGTGATGCGTTGAACAGGATACGAACTTGTAGGTATGGCGGAGGAGTGATATAGGTCTAGCTCTTGGGATTAGATGGACTTTTCCCAGGCTTTAGGAACCTTTGGGAGATAAGGCAACAATTTAGAGCTCAAGAAGTCTTTCCTTTGCCCTACTGGGCCTAAAGTTTTCATCTGCTCATTTGAGATGTTGTCAAGGCCTACTGCTTAGCAATACCGATTTCCAGTTCGTCCATGTATGGGGCAAATATGGCCGTGGTCCACAGGGTCTATTGGAGACCACTTTTCATATCTGTAAAAGTCTCACAAAGGTGAAACACAGAATTTATATACATTTTCTTATTAAGTATGACCCAATGAACGATTTTAAACCAGTTTCAACAAAATCGGACCATTCTATAATGCCTATTGTACTAAAACAATAGGTCATAAGTATGGCAAACAATACCTTTTTAGAAACCTTATGAGCAAACGAACAGATTGGTATAAATTTTAAAACAATTTAAACACTTTTATTGTTTACCCCTGTACAAACTTTTCCCCCTTATAAAACATCCAAGAACACATTTAAAAAATGACACCCATGATTTTCAGATTCTCCATGAAATTCTGTATTGGAAAAACATTGGTGTCAAAATTGTATATGAAAAAAATTAAGCAAAACATTATTTACATTTCCCCATGTACTAAAAGGCCACTTCTCGACAGGGAATACTCTTTCATCCCGATGATCATCGTCGACATGAAGCCGCCCCCCCCTCTGTTGACGAATTCGTGGCACGCTCAGATGAACAAGTCATGACATGTGCGCAGAAAGGTATATCCCCGATGCGCAGTGGTTTGTTTACATGTGGAGACGAAAACAAAGAGATTGAGTCGATTACAGCCGAAATTATGAGTATTTCAGTCCAAAAAAGTCGGAGATAGCATGTTCCTAAGATGAGTTACATTGATTCGAGACTCGTACTCTTCGGCTTTTAAAAACTTGTTTTGTAACGCCGTATTTCTTAAAGTATATTTGGAGCATAAATTTCTTATAACATTTGAAATAAAATAATAATTGTTGAATTAAGCATGCAAAGTGTTTTAGAAGATTGAAAATTCATTCTTCTTGGATTGTCTACAGTGATCACTCCAATGCATTGAATTGTCACTCAAAGTAAGTTAAAACTACAAAGGTGAACTTTCACTTGAATTACATTCCTTTGTAATGTTTTCAATAATATATTTAGTTTTACTATGATAACAAAATATAAAAATAAAACTACTTTGCTCATAGTTTGTTTTGTTCTTGAAAGAACAGAAATTGAAAATTTAAAAAGAAATCATGATACAATTACACCATTTACATTTTCGTATTAAATCATTTGTGTGTCTTTACACATTTCAAAATATAATAAACTAAATCTATAAATGACCACTGCAATTTAATTAATACATGTTTGACATCAGATAATAAACTGGTTGGGCCAAATAATTACTGGTGGGTTATTATACATAATGGCAATGTATCACGATTCTTTGCGTTCAGAAAAGGTTTCGTCAAGTGTCCCCTTTCTTGCAACTATTATTCGTATTTATTGCAATATAATTATTAGCGTGTAAATACGACAGAGTGACAAAATTAAGGTTATCAAATTGCCCTTGTGCAAATTATGAAAATGAAGTACGAGTATCAATGTATGCGGACTAATAACTATATGTAAGTGATGAAAGGGATTATTGGAAAATGTAACTGGAATGTTAAATAACTTCTCAGTTATATCAGGTCTTAAATTGAATTCTAAAAAAAACAGAAGCTTTGTGGATAGGAATGCATAGAAAAGTCAAGAAAAGAGTTTTTTGCATTTGAATTGAAACTGATACCCTAAAATGAAGTAAAAACACTGGGCATATGTTATTGTACAAATCTATTAACGACATAGCTGACAATTGGCACCCAAAAATAGACAAGATAAATTAGATCATTAGTACCTGGAAAAACAGATTTAACGATGGTGGGGAAGATTGTCTTGGTAAAGAGTTTACTTATATCACAGTTATCTGAAGTATCAGTAATAATAACTTACCTTCAGATTCAATTAATATTTGAACACAACCTTTTTAAATCTTGTCTGGGTAGCAACGAAAAAGTCAAACAAAGAACTCTCATAAATGAATATGAAAAAGGGTGGCTTAAAGATGATTCACCTACCCTCGTTTCTTGACTCATTAAAGGTTTCCTGGATTAAAGAGATAGCGAGGGAAAAAAAGACCTTGCAACATGGAAAAATATACCTTTGTTTCAAGCTGGCAAAAACTAATTTAAGGTTTACATATTTTAAATGTAATACTAAATAACCAAAATTTAAACGAACACTGTTTGCAAGATCTAAAAGATGTCACCTTTATATCGTAATCTTATCGTTACATTGTTAGATACAAAGGAGTCAAAAGGAAATGAAATTGAAGACCAGGTCAAGAAATTATATGGAACAATATTGGGCCATTCTATATTCTGGGAAAAGTTTATATTTTAAGGATTGGATAAAACAGGGTTTTCTTACGGTATCAAATTTGTAACGATGAAGATGGTAACTTTATGTCAATTAACGAAATTAATAACTAGAGTCCAAGAAATCCTGTGGGGCAATGATGGATTATTTTACACTACAAATAGCAATTCCGAAGAATTGGAAAAAAAGAAGAGGGACACAACGATGAAGGTGGAATATGCCTACTGTATGGCTCACAGTTCTTTCCACTAAATAAATGTACATCTAAGTTGTTGTATACTATATGATTTCAGATTGTCTGTAAAACCATATGTGATGTTTCTGGGAAAAACAACTTCCCCAAATCAATTTTTTTGAATGGGAAAGTATTTGGAAAAAATTTAAGAACGTTTTAGTGAGCAAGTTAATAAATTGACTTTGAAATTTAACAATATATACCCAACAAGAATCTTTTACAAAGAATGTGGAAAGCTGCTACAAATAACTGCAAAATAGGTGGAGTTAGGATGATTTGGAACATTTTTTCTTCTATTGGTAGAGATTTATAAAGAAAATTTGGTTCGAGGCAATTTTCCAATTATTTCAAATAAATGGAGCAGAAAAAATAAATATATCTGTAATATATGCAATCTGCGGTGTTAACACAGAAAATGAGAATTTGAACCAGTACGTGAATAAGGTTATCATGGTAGCTAAATTTATGTATAAGTAATAGTTTAAATATTGGAAATATCCAAGGACATTTTCTGTTGGAACAAGAGCTTACAATAAGGAAACTATGTAATAACTAAACTGAAATTTAAATTAAGTAGATGGTGTAATGCTGTAATAAATACTAGAAGATTGAAAATAAATTTAATGAAAGACAAAAAAAAAAAAACTGGTGGGTCATTTTGGGCCATTGGGCAGCCTGACATGTACGTGGGGTGGCCAAAATAATACCGAGGTGGGGCCATGGCACACCCACTTTCTATGTTATTTACCTCCCGTAGTAGAAATGCCCTTGTCAATTGCAAACACCAGATTTGGGGGTCTTACCCAGGATGAAAGGTCTAGTAAGGACAGAAAAGATTGAGAGTTCTCATTCACTTCAGTAATTGTTTATACGGCATCAAGGAAAAACCCACCTCATACACACCGTGACTAGTGGAATATTTTATATTTATAGTCCTACTAATGTGGAAAATGGGAATTTTTGGTACAGGAGTATATTTTAATTTAATTATCATGTCAATATTAATCATATACAACAATATATCAACTCATGGTATTAAAATGCATACAATATGTTTTCTCAAAGAAAGTAAAGACCTCAGATGGACCCAAAGACCTTGTTTGACTTGAAGGATTGACGGTGACGTGGTCCCATATCTTAAAATAATCAGTATTAATCAAATCATTTATGCCAAGTTTCATGCTTTTATAAAGAATGCACAATTCTTACAATATAATGTCGCGATAAGCTTCATTATGAAGGTCGATGCAATGTTGATGCACATGAAACTCCAGCATTAATATTTGATCTCGTGTTGGTATTGTATTTTACATCTGTTTTACGAGCGCGGCGATGATGATCGGTCAAAGGGTTTTAATAGAGCGTCTCCTTCTCTCCTACCTCTATTTCTATGGTTATGTCATACCTTTTCCAGGAGTGGCTGGTGCACACAAAGTTGAAACAAACCCACGTAGAGTTCGGCGATCTTCGGAGCGTAAAATGCCACAATGTACACGTAGTCTTGTATACAAATATACACGACGTCGTTGTATCTAAGATCAACCCTCAATGACGAATGCTCTTCCTACAAGCTGGAGATAGTCCTGGCTTGTAATATATTTTATCTGTGGGGCAAATTGGCCACAAGAATAATAGTATAATAATAATAGATTACCATACGTTGGTTTTGAGAGGTTATATGCTTTTTTTTTTTTGCTGTTTAAAAATGTTTTTTTTTTTTTTATATAATTACACATATACACATACATAGAAAACCAAGAACCACACGCTGTATCTATACAGAAAAAAAACGCAATCTAGCAAAAGCTACAGATCATATACATTTTAAATAAATAAGGATTCCTCCATATTTGCCATTTACTTTGGGAAAGTTGATGGTCAAAATTTTCAGGAAAATATATTTCTCAAGTTTAAAGTAATTCTCAATTTCTTTCTGAAGGGGGATAAAAGAAGGGTAATGAATGTATTGTCACTTTTTCTATAATATAAAATTTTTGTTAAGAATATTTTTTTTATTTTTTTTATTTTTTTTATGGTTTTAATAATTTATGAATTGCACTTAAATTTATGGAAAGACCAACTTTTAGTAAACACCAAATATGGAGTTTTTCCCAAATAGGTTTAACCCTTGTAACAATTTTACAAATAAATGATGTATGGTTTCAGGTTCATCATTACAAAAAGTACAGATGTCATTATTCATCTGGCCAATTAATGCATATCTTATTAGTTTGTCAAAATTCTGTTGATTAATCTATATTGAAACCAGCGTAATTTGACATCCATAGTACATCGAAATGTTGTCAGGCAAAACATTCTCCATTCGTTTTCTGAGAAATCCATATTCAATTTACTTTCCCATTTTGCTTTTGATTTTGGAGATTTTGAACTTGTTAATTGATTACATATAGCTCTGCATCCTCTTTTAGTCCCTTCCCCTTTAAAATGAAGCTTGTATGGAAAGGAATAAAAGGTTTTTGCAAAGACGTCAGTATAACATTTGTATCACTAATTTTTTGTAATATTCTTATTTAAAACCAGAGAACACATTGTATTTCTTAGAAAATTTAATTTTAAACAAAGATTCTTTCAATTTCATGTAT
Organism: Ophioderma brevispina; assembly: GCA_023653785.1. Lineage (NCBI taxonomy): Eukaryota > Metazoa > Echinodermata > Ophiuroidea > Amphilepidida > Ophiodermatidae > Ophioderma > Ophioderma brevispina. The sequence goes on along the minus strand of JAMKCH010020041.1, from coordinate 24,011 downwards.
TTTCAAGAAGCGATTTTCAATGGGGTGAATAAGATCAGAAACGAAATGAATATTTGCCTTGTACCACTTTTTGTAATTGATTTCTTTTCCCAAATTCGGAATTTTCATTCATTCCCATATAACTGATTCTAAACCTCTTCAACGGTTTGAGGGAGGATGTTTCTTTTTTACTTCAGACCACACTAAAAGAAATCCTCCAAAACATATCTAGGTGAATTCCTAGACATTTTCTTTGTAAAATTAGAACCCCTTTCAAATCTAATATATCATTGCTATCAGTCAATTTGGAAAAGAGAATCATACATTTGCGGTCCACATTTCCACTTAAAATTCTTCTAATCCACGTGCATTTTAAGGCTTGAAAGAACAGGTCTACTTTAACTACTCTTAAACCACCACCCTCGGCATAATCATATGACAACTGATCCCTACTAATTTTATCTCGTGTACCTTTCCAAATAAAATTATATAGCTGCTTTTGCAATCTCTTAATAAAATCTATTGGTGGGTTAGGTATAGAAAGAATAAGATGGTTGAATTTAGGTATAAGTAGGGATTTTACTATGGCTATACGCCCCATAACTGTTAATTTTCTCTTTGACCATTGTTGCATCAAATTGATAACCGAATCCATTGTTTTAGTGTAATTCATATCCACCATTTCTTCCAAATATATTTGAAAATCCACTCCCAAAACTGAAAAATTTACCATCTTCTACCCAATTTAAATGTTTCCCCTCCTCCCTCGTTATACTACGATCTGGTTTTTTATTGCAGTTTGAGCCAATATACACAACATTTTTTTTTTATCCTCATTAATTTTCAACCCGGATAATCTTCAAAGAAATCTAGTGTTTTCAACGTCTGAAGCAGACTTTCATCACTTCCATTAAAAATGATCCGTTGAAATCATCAGCATATTGGGTAATTTTACATTCCACATCTTCAACCTTAATAACACAAATATTGTTATTTTTTCTTATGAGACAACCAAGGATTTCAGCGCAAATCAAAAAAATGTAGGGAGATATAGGATCTCCTTGTCTACAACCCCTGCCTAATTTAAATTGTTTGGAGGCGTTGGCGTTGCCATTACCAATAACTGTTGATTGACATTCATTATAGAAGAGCTTGATCCATTTTTTGAAAGAAGGTCCAAAATTTAGAAAGTCTAAGACTTTAAATATAAATTGATGAGACACCGAATCAAAACTTTTTCAAAATCAATTAGAAGAAGCATACTCGGAATTTTCTGTAATTTAGTGTAAAGAATTAAATCATAAAAGTAATCGAATGTTTTCTCCAATATACGGCCCTTTCATAAAACCTTTCTGGTCATCATTAATTAAATAGGGAGGATTTTTTTAAGTCTTTCTGCGATGCACGAAGAAGCTAATTTATATGTATATTCAGGAGGGAAATTGGGCGCCAATTCTTTAGAAATTGTTTTGGTTTATTTCCCTTTGGAATCAGTATGATTCCTAATTTCTGAGTAACCGATAAATTCCCAAATTCATATGAATAATTTAATGAGCGTAAAAGAAAATCACCTAAATCATTAAAACAGAATTTCCAAATCAGTTGTATACCATCATATCCAGGGCTTTTATTATTTGGGGACCTTTTCAGCGCTGCGACTAATTCTTCACGCGTTAACTTTCCCTCAAGAAATTGCAACTGGTCTTGAGTTAACGTGGGGAAATCTGATCTTTTCATATTTTGTCAAAATCGTCCAAATTTATATTATCATCTTTTCATCCTAAGATTTGGTAGAAGTTACAGGTTTCTTCTAGAATTTGAGTCTGATCTGTTATTATGATTCCATTTGAATTTTCTAATCGTTCTATCGACTTATTAACATAGTTTCTCTTTTGCAGATTCACAAAATACTTAGATGGTTTCTCTCCATGTTCAACCCACCTTGCTCTGGAGCGATCATGACCCCTTTAATTTTCTCCTTTCGCATCTCCTCTAATTTCTTCTTTTTAGTTCAATATTTTCATATGTCAACGACATTTTTCGAATTTACAAGTTCCTTTTCACCATCAGATTCTATAGCTTCTCAATATTCAATTTTCTCATATCTTATTTTCTATTCTTTTCTGCTGCATATTTAATTGTTTCCCCTCTTATTTCCATAAGTAAAACTTCAAGGTTATATGCATGTTGCTTTATTATTATATAAGTAAAATTTTAAAGTTATTATTTTTATTATTAAATTTATTCTAAGCAACTTGATTTAACTGACGATTTTATTTCATTCATATAGGAGATGGCAAAGCTTATTACAGGAGCACGTGTCGGTACATTGGCACCCGATTCACAAAATGTTGTGACGCTCATTGTCCAACTTTACAAGGTATTGCATAGTTTATCCGAATAATGATATTGTAGCTACAGAAGATTTTGAAAAACCTTGCTTATCAAATTTGATAAATATCAGGCTTATCATGAAAATCTGTGTTTATCGTTAAAAAACAAAAATCCGAAAATTGTGCTTCTAAAATTTTAATAAACAGGATTTGCAATTAGAAGATCTATTAGTTTATTGAAAAGCAGAGGTTTCGAAAAAAAATAGGTTTCTCGGCCGAGAAACGCATTTTGGGATAACAAAGTCGCGTTTTCTAACGCTTTAAAATACTTCTACTATGCTGTTTGATTGGTATCGACTTGGCTCAAAGTGTTGATGTATATATTCCTATTCACAAATTTAAAGCGGCACTGGCACATTTACAGAAAATATGAAATTTCGTTTCTACTAATTCTTTTGTCCAATGACATTTAATGGAGCCAAATGGGGCCATTTTTGCGTTCCCTCGCTTGTTCCTTGTGTGCTAACAGCATTATTACCGGCGTTTGTAAAACACGGAAACGCCTAAATCGCCTACTTCGCTTAATTCTCCAAGTGTCAATGTATTTATCACAGAATATTTTGTTGAATCTTGTGCAACCAACAATTATCTGAAAACAAATAATTTTGAAATACAAAATTTTGGTGTGTTTGTCCCAAAAATTCTGGTTGAATTTTGTGAACTTACGCAGAGCAAAAATGTTGTGACTATTTGATCAAACAACGAATTCTCCTAACTTTCATTTCCGTTGCAGAAATCTCAATCATTAGTCTCGGTCTAATTAGTCTTATAAATTTTCTAACTCTTGTGTTACCCTCCTGGATCAGTATGCTCCCTTCAAGACCAAAACAAGATCCGATCGTTGTCGGCTTCCTTGGTTCAATGAAGATACTTTAAGTGCTATGCGTGCTCGCAGACAACTTGAGAGAAAATAGCGCAAGTCCAAGAGTGATGAGGATCGTACAAAATATTGGATGCAAATGCTTGTTGTCAATGATATGATTGCAGAGTCCAAACGAAATTTCTTTAAGACCAAGATAGCCGAGGGTAACAGCAAGGATTTTTTTTCGTACTGTTGACAATCTTTTAAACAGATCTAATAAGGCTCTTCCTGTGTATGAATCTGCTGAGGTAATGTCAAACAAGTTTGGTTCCTTTTTCAAGGAGAAAATTATAACAATTCGTAATTATCTGGATAGTGTAAGTGTTACTGATTATATTGATACTATGGAGTATGTAGGCTCCGCAACTCAACACTTGTCTGTGTTTGAGCCTGTTTCTGTTAGTGATGTTGAGAACCTTATCAGACGCCTCCCAAATAAAACGTGTGTGCTTGGTCACTTGCCTATTTGGCTGCTCAAACAGATTCTGCCTGTTGTTGCGCCTACCATTACTAACATAGTCAACATGTCTTTGTCATCTGGCATCTTTCCTAATATGCTCAAACATGCTATTATTTCTCCAATTCTCAAAAAGCCTTCATTAGATCAAAACATTTTAAAGAAATACGGGCCTGTCTCCAATATTCCCTTTCTGACCAAGGTGATCGAGAGTATTGTGGCTTCTCAATTTAAAACCTACTTAAAGACCAATGGTTTTTGTGAAACCCTGCAGTCTGCTTATAGAAAAGGGCACAGCACTGAGACCGCACTCCTTAAAGTGCAAGGGGATATTTTTCGTGAGCTAGATAAAAATAAAGTTGTGTTGTTAGTCCTGCTAGTCCTGTATTTTCCTGCTTCGGCAGTAGTTTGTATTGCGCTTTGATTTTGCAGTTGATAAGGCGCATTATAAGTATATTTATGTATATATTTTGTAAGGAATTACTAAATCACTTCTAATCACTGAGATTAAAGAAAAATACACGCGTCCGCCAGAGAATGTAAATCTGTGCAGTCTCCATATTCAGCACTACGCAGTGATCTTGCGTATATGGGAGGATTTTTTTTTACCTAGGGAGTCCTGTGTTTTCGCGCCAGTGACGCAATTTCGCGCCATCGAAGTGGAGGGTATGGATAATTTAGCGAAGTAGGCGATTTAGGCGATTCCGTGTTTACAAACGCCGCATTATTACACATATGACACATTCATATTTTCTGTGATATGTATTGATTTCATATAGAATAGACATTCTCTATCTTTTATATGGCTACAGAGAGTGAAAACAAATGTTGATTTGTATAATGCTTATATTTCAATAGAAAACATAGGCTGAATTTCGTATTTGCTCCTGTAGGAAATTAGAAATTTCACAATTTTTGAACCAAAGAAGCAGTTCTCAGCTTAATTCTTAATGGGGATATTTGTGATAGAAAACTTTACACCAGTGCATAGATCAGAATTTCTATTTTTAGGGGCACCTGTTATTTGAAATATCTCGTTGCACCTTTAAAAATAAACGATTATGTTGAAAACCGATAAAAAGCGAGATATTACCTACAGCGACTGGTCAACTGGGATGACGCCTGTCCGACTAGGCCATGATACGTTTGCGATTTAACCATCTTTCCGTGCTACAGCCCTGGGGATTACTTATTTCCTTCACTAAAATAAAAAAAATATTATGTAAACCAGGAAAATCTGTATCCTCAAATGAAAAGAGTGCACATTATTTAGAAAAATGAATAAAAATGTCAACTCAATTTACTTAATTTACAGAATGATAGTGACCAATATGTACTCCTAAATTCAAGCGAACAATGGAGCTAATGGTATTCAACAATCAACCTTAAAACACTTCGGATCTTTTTCTCAAAAGGGTATGCAGGTCCATTTTTACTGCCCGTACTGTTTAATAGATTTCAAGCTATTTCAGGTGTTATTACTTTTCCGTATTGAGTTCTAGTATCTGTCCATAGCATAAATGGCAACATACTCACCTCGCTCATGAGTTTTAAAAATGTCGGTCGTTGCATACGATTGCCTTTCTTGGTAAATTGAATAGAAATAGGGGTTTAAAGACAATAACTTGCGGATTTAGGTTATGCACAAATTAGGTCAGCCCTTGTCATATGCTTTTCTTTCATGAATTATGTCCTTTTATATTTCCTTTTCGAAAAAAAAATTAATCATATTGTCAAAGTTAATTGAACACACAGTAGAATCTTTTATATTTCCTTTTCGAAAAAAAAAATATTAATACAATTGTCAAAAGTTAATTGAACACACAGTAGAATTCGCCATTTCGTTTATCGCGAAAGAGGAAAGAAACTAAGACCATCAAGCACAAAACATTCGAAATCTGTTCAAAACTGCTGTGCACAATAACAATAGACCAGATGTTAAAAAGAATCGTGAAGGTTTGTTCCGGGCCGATTATTGAAATAGACAATGGGGACGTGGACAAATAACCAACTGTTATAACAAATTCTGTGTCCCATCTGGGGGCTAAGGGAAAACCAAGTTGTAAATTCATAAAAATATTTTTCTTTTTTTAAAATCTTTAAAACATAAAACTGGCACATTTGAAAATTTGATAGAAAAATATATAAAATGTCAACTCCAATTTCTTTTTCCCAATAGCAGAGACCAATGGATATGTATGACTTCAGCAACCATGAGCTAAAGATATGACAATGGGCTTGTATGTAGGGCGATGTTATAGCCAGGTGTTACCACCTCACGATTCGGGTTTTGAGTGACAAAATACCGTCCTCTCTCACAATAATAACCAGTGTACATTATTAACTATAGTTAGTTGACACTAAATTTCTCTGAAAACGCGGTAAATTGAATAGAAAGTTAAGCAATAAGTTACGGATTTTGGTTATGCCCACAAAGTTGTTAGGTCAAAGCTTGCCCAGCACATTCTCTATGATGTTTGTTCATGTTTCTTTCCTTTTCGAATCAATGATGTGGAAAAAAATGGCCAAAGTTAATTGAAAACACGCACTATAGAAGCTCCATATTTAAATTGTGAATGAGGTAAGATTTGTCTGAAAAGTACTCAGTCTAATTGGAGAGGAGGTAACAGCTGAAATCCTCTTCAGGTTGGCGACGACAGTATAACAATGGTCCAGCAATCCCTGATGAAATGGAATTTCAAGTGTTTGTCTACACCGCATACCGGGCCGTGATTGACATATCTTTAACTCCATTGTTGCTGAAGTCTATGTGTATCCATTAGTCACTGATATTGGGGGAATGAAATTGAAGGTGACTTTTATATATTTTTAAGAAAATGTGCCAGTTAGTTTTATGTGTGGGAAACAGACAGTTATGTGATCGTAATGTGTATATGAATTTACACTGGTTTTCCCTTAGCCCCCCAGATGGGGACTACCAAAACAAACAGCATAGAAGGACATCTCCCATCGACTAAGTCCCGTTACTCATTGTTTTCGCTTAAGCATATTGAGGTTATGCATATCCATTGGTCACTATATTCTAGAAATAATTGAGTCGAATTTTATTCATTGTTCTAATATGTTGCACTCTTTTAATGTGGGGACACAGCTTTTCATGGTGTTAAAATAATATTGTTGTAATTTTAATCCCCAGGTCGGGATCACGCATATTTAATTAAAAGGCCAAAGTGTAATCATGTACATAGCTAGACTGAAAAAGCCTATTCGTCTACTAAGGGATTAAGTTAGTTTATTTACCCGACTTCTTTGACGCAGTCGATTACAACTTTAATAGAAGTTTGATGATAATGCGCCTGATAACATTGATATTTCTTACGTGTCCTACTGTGTTGACGAGGAACCTGTCCCTGGTTCATTACAATGTGACGATGTAATACTTGGAGAAACACATAGTTGTGATGGAGAGGATTACAGCCAAAAGATAGCCAAATGGGGGCGAAAACACAAGTGTGAGTGGATTACAAGGTGGTTGGAAAGGCGGTATAATTTATCTGCACATCCTTGTCATGCGAAGAATAAATGGCAGTTATTTGAAAGGGGGTATATGTTGTTGCTGTACTAAATATTTGTAACAAAATATGAATCTTCCGTAAGAAATATTAAACGATGGGTATATGCAGATTATGATTGACTTTTTGAGTCAGGTTACCGTGAGACCATATGAATTTGACGAAATGTTCTTACTATTGTAGCTGACATCATTGTTAAATGTGAATTGTGACATGGAGGGGGTAAGATATTACGTTGCTCATCATTTAAATAATTGGAGAAAAATTTTGTTTTTAAGTTTAAAAGTTTATAGCCTTAGCGATGCTCACTTATTGCGTTTGAGTATGTCTAATATTGACCACTTTTCCTAAAAAAATTCAATAAAAATTACATTATAATATAAAGTATATGACCATTAAACCCAATTAATGCCAAAAAAAGTAGTGAATACCATCGTAATTTCCTGTTTTTCCCAAATAACGAGAAAAATGTGAACCTAATTGAACTGAGATACCAGCAATGTCTTTTTTACGCTAATTAGTATAATAAAACACGTTGATGACGCTCTTCAAAACTTATTTTTGCCTTTTAAATCGCGCTGAGTAAACATTTTTTTTCCGGGTAATGTTTTGTATTATGTTTATATTATGAGACAAACTTTATGGAAAAAACCTTTGTGAAGTTTTAAAATTTTTGGCGGGAGAATTTTGAATCGGTAAACCGAGTTTTTCCTGTTAAGGGGTCGTGTGATGTAACCACATATACACCAACAGGGGTGCGCAAGAGTAGTTATACAAAGGTCCTCTGGACCCCTGCTCCCCCAATGCTACTGTCATATACAAATACTTATTAGAATTAATGTTTCTTTAACCAAATATATCCTGACATGTAATTTGATCCGGATTTCGTTTCCCTGCAATGAATGGGAAAATACATGGTGTGAAAAAAAGCACCATGAACAATTCTAGACTGTATCAAACGACCAATTTATTGCTATATATTTGTATGCTCAACTCACAAAAGCCATCAGCTAACACTTTTTCGTGCTTTATGGTGAAGAAAAAAGCAAAACAAAAGGGTCGCTTTTCAGCCAGCATGAAAATCATTGTTTCGTCCCTTTCTAAAAGTGATTAACATTGTTCAATTTTCTTTCACTAATAATAATGTGGGTAATTTTGACTTGTGTATTGTTTCGTAAAATGGGAAATGCCTTTCTTGACGAAAAAGGGTTCCACCTCCACCCCCTCATCCACTAACATGTGCAAAAAACCAGAACCACTCAATGTACGTCTCGGGAAATGCAGTCACTATAAGGATTTTTTCGGTTCACTTTTGCTATAAATTAGTCGCCCACATCACATACTGTCTTATCTGAAAGCATATGCCTCAAAAGTCATAGATCTCTATGTGAAATTCACCATTTTAAGACGCAGATAAAACAGTATGTGAAACACATTTCATGTGAAAGAAAAGCTCGCATTGTAGATACGACGGAGATAAGACATGTGAAACGCGTTTCATGTGCAGGAGCAGTACTGTAGATACAACTCAGATAAGAAAATGTTAAACACATTTCATGTGAGAACGCTCGCACTGTAGATACGACACAGATAAGACAGTATGTGAAATTCTGTATGCCGAATTTGCGTAATCTTAGTTAAATAGACCTGCATGTGAAATGCGAAATTTTAAACAATCATAATAAGACAAATATGCGTAATTAATATCTCAATAATTTGGGCACCCACTTTTGTAGTTTGGTGTAGTACTCAACAATACACATCTACAGACCAAATATCTCAAAAATGCAAACTTTTTTTCAGGATATATTGAACAAAAATAGCAGGAAACAACAATGTATATACAAATTATTTTGTCTTTATTTAACATGGAATTGGATTAATGCTTTCCCGTTGACAACAAAACAGTACGTTTCATTAATTTTTAGTAAAATTATTTTTAAAAATATAAGTGTGTCGACATTGGACAATGAAACAACAGGTTAGGCTTCCTTATTGTATTCCCTGTCTTTTTTTATTTTGTAGTTCAGGGATCCAACAAGATGCAGTAATGGAAATGGAACGCTAACGTGTGGACAGTGTGTTTGTGATGAGGGACGCTACGGAGAGGATTGTGAATGCGATGGAGATGCAGAATCAGATCAAGATCCTTCAAACTGTATCGCGTAAGAATGTTTACCAAAAATGCATTTACTCATACTGGAAAAAGAAATCGACATGTTCAACAAATTGAAAATGGCGCCAACAAAATATATTAGGCGCGGCTTCAAAGCGCAACCGCGAGTTACACGGCGAATCATGGTTGTTTTACTGTTTAGAACAATAGAAATCGCTGTCAGCCGGAAGGACACGGGCAGAGCCAAGGAGCAAATGGTGGTCGAGGTTTGATTACGGCGGTCCGGAAAGTGTGTAGTCTGTGTCACAGTCTGCGAAAGATATTATCTAAATTAGTACTGCGTGAGAGATTAACGTAAACAATCCGTCATAGCGAATGCATGCAAATGAAACTAAACCTCAAATATCTCCGGAAAACGAATGGGTTCTAAGGAGATTTTTGCATCAGAGGGTCCGTTACTCTGTTTTGTTTTAAATATGTATCGTAATTGGGACTGAACCTATAGAACCTAGCGAGAAAATTGAACGTTTTTGTCGGGTACTTCAGTGCTCGCAACACGGAAAAGTAAACACCCAATCTCTACGGGCCGCATCCCTTTTCCCACAATGCCTTTCGGTATTATTCCAGTCTTGAGAATTTTCAAACACTGACGCCACTTTTTTTTTCAATTTTAGAAACAGGATATACGTACTTCCCGGACCGCCGTAAGGTTTGATTTCACTGTTCTATAATAGATTAACCGCTGTGATATATTTACCGCTTCAAGTAGTCTTACTGAATTAAAGCCTGACTCAGAGATTCCCGGTGAGGGCACATTCAATTTTCAAACAAATCATGTTTTTGCATATACATAATGCTTGTCCATATACTAATCATTGTGTGAAATAACTAAATTCAAATGGAAGTCCTTCATATAGAAAATCACAAGTTTGTTATAAAATTCCGGATCCGGAATTTTTGTTATACACGGTATCCTATGGCACTGTTATACTGTGCATAAATGTCTATGAAATCGGAAAATCAGATTCATCTCTAACTTTGGAATTAAGCATTTTAGGTGAGTACCTTTAGTTTTGGATGACTATTTTCAATTACTGTACAAAAAATTACTATTTCAAAATCTCTGTGTCAGCCTTTAAACTCATGCAAACAATGACCTTTGTTCACGAGCTTTATTCCGTAAACTACCTAAAGCGGTCAAAAATATTACAGCCGTAAATCTGTCACAGAACACTGCCCCTTACATAGATGCACACGCACACGCACACACATACACACACGCATACACACACACATACACGCACGCGCACACACACACACACACATAAATACACACCCGAGCAAACACAAACAAGCACAACCATTCCTTTACAACCTTGACAACTTAGATTATCGACAGATATGAACTTTTAAGCAAATTATTTTCCTTCACAGAATTATTCCAAATTAGTGTTTGTCTTTTAGCTTCTCACGAGTCTTCTCGTGTAGAGTAGAAAACTGCAAAATGCAATATTTTGAACAACACCAAATAATGATGCTGAGAATTATAAGGTTCTGATATGTTTTTTTTTTTTTTGTTTTGAGATGATATTTTTGTTAAGCTTTCAAATGATATATATTTTTTTCTTTGTGAACTTAAAACGTCGATATCTCAAAACGACCAAAATGTCACTTTGAACCTTGTTATTCTCAGCCCACGAACTTTGTAATACAATTCCAGATTCGGATTTGTTTTTGTAATACACATCATTCTGTGGTACTGTTTATGTTTACTACATCAAAACGAAAATCGGGTTCATCTAAAAATTTAGAATTTAGCATTTTAGGTAACTATCTTTAGTCCCACTGGAGTATTTTTAAAACATACACAAATCATATTTCGATATCTCTGAGTCAGCCTTAAATGACGACAGGCCACATAAATACATTATACTTGTTATTCTTAATGTTTACTAGAACCAATTCTACATCGGTCTGTCAAGGACGAGGTACTTGTGTGTGCGGGCAATGCGTCTGTGCGATACCAACGGTATGAATTTAAAACAGTCAGTGGCAATCAAAGGTTAATGACTTAAAGGTGTTTGTTCCGATCTTCAATTAACCCGGAAGTAGTATCGAGTTTTATATCATAAAAAGGCCGTGTTTTTCTCATTAACGTCCTAAAATGTATGTCTTCATATCTTTTTCCAGATAGATACAGATAACTGCCGTTTTAATGGTTAACCATCATTATTAGCACAGAAGTAAATAGGCCCCTGCAATATGGATTTTCACTTCTACCACCAAATTCTTGGTTGTGAGTGTATGCAAATGGCAGGCTCTCATATTAAGTAGAGAACACGAAACACATAAATCGGAGCAAGCACCTTTAATATTTCAGTGTTCTGAGTGCATCAACAAAATAATGTGCAGTCATCAGTTTTACAAGCTTTTTTTTTTTTTTTTTTTTTATCAAGCTCTGTCTCTAAACAGCAATTTAGTTTTTAGTTCATTCCAATAGAGCATTTAGTTTTTGAGAAATCATGTCCCAACCGTCTCTACCTTCAAATTTTACCAAATTCAATATGGCCACTGTTACCATGGCAACGGGTCACATGACCAACTTTGTTTTGCATATTTTAGAAAGAGTAACGTCCAAGGTATATATTAAGTCTAATAATGGCAAACTACATGTAAAGAACTTTAATGTACATGCACTAAGACCATGACCCTAAAGTGGGGGATACCACCTTAAAGGTGTTTGTTCCGATCTTCAATTAACCCGGAAGTAGTATCGAGTTTTATATCAGAAAAAGGCCGTGTTTTTCTCATTATCGTCCTAAAATGTATGTCTTCATATCTTTTTTCCAGATAGATACAGATAACTGCCGTTTTAATGGTTAACCATCATTATTAGCACAGAAGTAAATAGGCCCCTGCAATATGGATTTTCACTTCTACCACCAAATTCTTGGTTATGAGTGTATGCAAATGCCAGGCTCTCATATTAAGTAGAGAACACGAAACACATAAATCGGAGCAAGCACCTTTAATATTTCAGTGTTCTGAGTGCATCAACAAAATAATGTGCAGTCATCAGTTTTACAAGCTCATAATTACAACGGTTACGTATTGTTTATTGACTTTTGTAAGTGCACGCGCGGGTTGAGGGGAACGGGGTGGCGCAGCGTATCTTCCCTCGCCTTTCACCAATGATCTCGGGTTCGATCCCGGCAGGGGCTCGTTCTCGTGGCTTTATGTGAATTGGTTTCCTTTACTCGATCCATACATACTCGTTCCCGCAGGTTTTCTTTCTCCGGTACTACTCCGGTTTGTCTCCTGCTTCTAAATCGAGCTTCTTGGCATAAATCTGTTCTGGTAATTATGGTTTTCTTCTCTGATGTGCTGAGCGCCTTTCAATTGCAGCCGCACAGCGGCCTTTATCACGTTACGTGGATATGGTCCGACGTTTTAAAAATAGCAAATTATTATTATTATATTAATATTGAGCCGTTAATGCATTCATAATTGTTTATTGAAGATATGTCCTAAATAAGAACAAATTTTGGGCCCATATGCGTACGTGCAAAAATAAAATTTTGCGCTAGTAGCAAACGCATCGTGCAATGGCAAAATATGCACTTTGGATACGTTTACGATTGAAGTGCAAAGGATTCAGGTGAAAAGATATTCTAAAAGATTAGATTATTTAAATACAGCGTGTCCCAATAACGCGTACAAGCAGATAAATTTTTTTACAGTTTCTCAAAAACATCACCTGGGTATTTCATCTTTATAGTACACATTAATATACTTGTGTCTGTTCGTCCATCAGTGATGAAGATGACAAGACAAATAACGTGAAGGGTAAAAACCTCAAAAAATTGCGATGTCATGACTTGCGCATGGGTTGGTTTACCGCGAGGGAAAGTTGCGCAGCGTTGACCCCACTATCTCGTCCAGGCTCATCTATACCAATGGCAAGAAAAAAACAAACGACTGAGAGGATACTAGATGCGGTGGACAGCCTCAAAAAAGACTTTCTGCTGTGTTGTTCCCAACAAGAGTTACATTACCCTTCTCAAATGGAATAGAGCCTAAAGGATATAAAGTAAAGGGTTCGGCATTGGTGAAGTTGCCACCCGTACTGATGTTCATGTTGGAAATCACTCACATGACAGCGGAATGTGAAAATTATGTAACTGTGTAAATCCCAATTTAAACAAAAAACCGTCTTTAAAATCCGTCATATCTATGGCTTGCATGGTGGATTGTCTAAGATTTGCACAATTTATACAAATAGGTATAATTAATATCCGACATGAAATGAAATTCACAGCTTCAGCCGTTGAGAAATCGGAGGGATCCTGCTTGCACAGCTTTTGGGACACCATGTATATCGAATTATCGCAACAACATCATTCAAAATTCTAAAAAAGTGACACTTATTATCGGCCCTAGTTTTTCAAAATTATAAGAACCGATTAATCCATTATATAAAGAAATGAGTTTTATCACAAATCTGCCCAGCTTGATTAAGCTAATATCCAAAATTTTGTCTAGACCTTGATATTCATCAAGCATTTTTTTTCGATGTGTTAATTTACAGAATCCGAGGGATGTGATATATGGAAGATACTGCGAATGTGAACAATTTTTCATGTGCTAGGTATCAAGGTGAACCTTGTGGAGGTATGTAAACATATCTTACTTCTAGAAACGCAGGGGGGGCAATGGTTTGACTAATTTTGTAAAGGTAAAGAATATTTTTATTGTGTATATTAATTAAACACGCCGATTCATATTTAGGTACAACAATGAAAAGGAATCTCCAAAACTTTAATGTTAAAACTTTTTCTTGGGATCCCAGCCCTTTTTTGCGATGCATTTTAACAGAAGACTATGTAGTTATACCACTATTCTGTGTTACTAAATAGTACTTGGGGTGAAATCACCCTTTTCAGTAGAAAAGAAATGACTAAAAACTAAACATTTTAGCAAAAAAGTATATGTATCTAACGTCGTTTAAATTCGCTTCACACCCACCTGACAAATCACCAGCTGACCCTGTCTTTGGGTAGTGAGAAAATACTCCTAGATCTGAATAAAAAACCCTCCCACCCCCCTACCCACCTCACTTTTTGCGGTGATTGCCAGATTTCTTACTAGGGACGTTAGCGATATATGCGGGCGAGCGAGAGAAGAGAGAGTCTTCAGAGAGAATGAGAGAATTAAACTATGAACTATTATAATGCAACTATGCAGCAAAAATGTAGTGATTTTTCAGCTAAAATGAAAGCACACTTCCTTAAAGCGATGGTGTTGGTTTTAGTTAGTAATGTTGATTTAAACTGTTTTGTTTGTTTAAAGGACCACACAATGGCGACTGTATTTGTGGGGAATGTAAATGCAAACCGGAATTCAAAGGAGATGCGTGTGACTGTTTCATCATCACCAGAGCTTGTGAAACGCCTAGTGGAGTAAGTAACGGGTTCTGCCCGTAGAAGCCACTGTTTCAAAACACGTTCCTCATTCACTACTCTTACGGGGGCACCAATGTTTTGCCCCTGAAAAACTACACTTTTTTTGGAAAAAGCGGTTGATATGTAACGATTATAACAGATTACCAACTTATATTGTTCAATAATATGATAAAAGATATTCAGTGAAATAATGACACAACTAGATTGATGCACGTGATAGCTAGTAATGATACCAAGAAAGTTCCTGAAGAGATTAACGACTACATACAACTACTGAAAATGGTGCCTTGAAAACCATCTCACTCACTCATTTAAATGAATCAATGAACAAACATCGTTCGTCTTACCCAGTACGTAACTGCACTCCTAAGTCGATTAAAAATAATCAACATCATGAACTCAGTCATACTACCTACTGATCACCGAAAACGCTGCACATGTCATACATGTTTTAGGGGGCATCTACATTACATAATAGGCTGAGAAAATACCTTAAATTCCTAGGTGAATGGAAAAAATTGCAATAGAATTTCCTTTCACACATGCATTTCTATAAGGTCCCAGAATGCCATACTAAAAGTTCAGAAAAATCCAAGTGGTTGAAATATACCGAATTTGCATAAATCCAAAATGACCAGCCAATCCTAAGATTTTTTACAAGGATTTTTGTTGTATTATCTAAAATAATATTTTTGGCACATATAATGCCTAAAATTTGGATATTTATGAATACATTATATTTAATGTTTCTTATACAAGACACCATTCATGTCTTGACAGAAGTGACTTAAATTTGCCTAAATCCATGGCCCCCGCCAATTCTATATTTTACACTGCTTGTGTTAAAATTGCTTATCTAAAATATTATTTTGCCACAATTACATTTATGACTTTATTACATTTTTTGTCTTATACAGACACCATACATGCTTGGTAGAAGTATACCTAATTTGCATAAATCCAAAATGACTTCCAATTCTACAATTTGAAGCAAGATGTCAAACTTTGAATCGGTTATATACATCTATTATTGCACATACCACACCAAAAAACACATTTAGATTTGTTTTAACTATCACTGGCTATATAATGCTTAGAGCAACCTCACCTCCATCTTACACCCCTCACACACACAGACACACACACATGTGCACACACATGCGTGCGCGCGCGAACACACACACGTGCACACACATGCGTGCGCGCGCGAACACACACACACACACACGCGCGCGCGTGGTCGGAACATTGTATCTTTGTATCTATAATTTAATGTACTTGTTACCTTCATGATAAAATTTGTTATTAAACTCCTCAAAAGAAAAAGTCCCCCTGATTAAATAGGGACGATAACATAAAAAATTATTCGGGCCCACTAAGTTATTTAAAGTGTTTTTAAAATTAATTTACTAATTAACTAATTTACTAATTCAATGTGAAGTTGCTGTGGGGACCAAAAATTCACCCTTCACCGAAAATCAATCAATTAGAAATTGATGCAAGAAAAACAAGTGCAACGTTCCCTGCAAGGGATTTCATATGCTGTGACAGTTTCTGGATGACCATCCATGATTTTAAAAAGAGTAAAATTAAATAATTAAAAGAAATTAAACAATTTGTTATTAATTTATTAAATTTAATTGTTGCTAAAATAATGAAAAAATGCTGTCACATATGAACGATTTTGAATACAGATTATCCCTTTGAATTGGTCTCATTCTGTGGATTACACAAGTTAACAGTGTTTCTTCAATGAACCTTTCTGTCATGTTTTCTTGATGAAAATAAATTTAATTTAAAATTAAATTTAAATTTTAATTTAAATTTAAATTAAAATGTCAGGGAGTCATCACAAGTTCTTTAAGCTCAAACAAACAGTCAATGCTGTGCAAACTTGCATTCAGTAATGGGTGGGACCACCTTCATTATCGACAACCTCAATTGAACGGTCCAGCATGGTGTGGGTCAGATGGGGCTCGTTGTTGGGGAAGAGTTGACACATTCCCGGAAGGAGACGTTGCAACCCCTGTAGCGTGGTGTCATCGTTGACCTTTTTGTCTGCCATTCGCTTCAAGTAGTCCCAAAGGTGTTCAATGGGGTTGAGGTCTTTTGAAGGAATTTGAACCAGTGTCTTGGGATGTAGGGCTCATTTCATTGTTTTCTTATGTAACAGGATTTGTCATAGGGATTCCTCACATTCAATTGACAAAAGTCACCCAGGCTGCACATTGTCCTTGACAATTTTAAAACATTGCTAGCAAAAAGTCTTGTCTTGTAAATTAAAAATTGTAGGCAGCTAAAGTTATGCATAACATGAATAACTGGATAATTGAAGTGGAATCCCTATGCAGGAAAAGTGCAACCTTTTTTCATTCATCAATTTTCATAAGTGATTGATTTTCGTGGTGAAGGGTGAATTTGTGGTCCAAAAAGTAATGCACATTGAATGAGTAAAAGATCAGGGCACATTTTACACTTTAAATCAACTTAGGGGACCCGATAAGTTTTAGTTACGTCCATATTTATCAAGGAGGGACTTATTTCTTTTGAGGAGTTTAGTTGAATATCTGAATATGTTTTCCTGGCCCTTTAATTACCAAACACATGTCATACAAACCTAAACGTTTGATTCTCATTGAATACCTAGTATATCGGTTGAAAAAAGCAGGGTTTTATTTGATTAACCAGTTTTTAAATTGTAAAACCTTGGATTTTCAATTGCAAATTCTGGATTATCGCCGATATACTAGTACCTAGTTTCCATTGAAAAATATTTTTTTATTAAAAAAAAACCAGTATTCTCGCCAAGAGAAGAATCAAACTTTTTCAACACACAAAGGTACACCGGGTTTTCATCGAGAATCCAGTTTTATCGACTGAGAATCAAAGTTTTTCAAATGGTTAACCAGGATCTTCAATCGGGATTCCAATTTCGTCATCGAGAATTATTTTTCAATCAAAAAGCTTTTTCTTCGCCGATATACCAAATTACCATCAAGAATAAAGGTTTTCAATTGAGAATCGGATATTTAAAACCTCACAGTCATCAATGACGTGGATAATTGTGTGCGGTTTTCTGAGTTTGTTGATGTAACAACTTTTGGACTTGCTATATAGGTTGTCAACAACTGCTTTAGGTTCAAGTTAGAAGACGACCATTGCTCAGATCATCTGGCTTTGATCCAGGATGATCCATAGGGATGCTCGAGCCACCAATCTGAACAACACCATGCGGGGCTTCTGTAGTTCTGCGTCCTCATGCACCTTGGTACTCAGATGTTCTTCGTGCTGAGAAGAAGGAACGGCGTCGGCTGGAGCGCAGTTTCACAGACTGGGCTCACAGTATTCAAAGAGGCTTACAAAGATCAGTGCTCTAAATACAACTCTCTTCTTTCTAAAGCCAAGACCGATTATCATAACAACCAGATTACTACATGTGATCAACGAGACCTTTTCCGTGTAGTCAGTAAGTTGACTTCTCCCAGAGTGGAACAACCGCTACCTGCCCATGAATGTTCAAAAGATCTTGCTGACAGTTTTGCAGAATTTTTCTCCAAGAAGACCAAGAAGCTGCGTAACAGTCTACATGATACTACTACTGCCTCTATGTCCGTTGAACTAACAGAGTCATGCCAAAGCACCTTCAGCTACTTTTCTACAGTGTCTGAAGAAGAGGTCTTGAAATCCATCAAATCAGCATCGATCAAGTCCTGCACCTTAGACCCTTTACCAGCTGGTCTTGATGATCTGTTACCAGTCATAACAAGGATTGCCAACTCTTCCTTGTCTTCAGGCGTATTTCCCCAAGCTCTCAAGCAAGCATCTGTCATCCCGCTGCTGAAGAAATCTGGCTTGGACACCAACATTCTCTCAAATTATCGCCCTATATCTAATCTACCATTTCTCGGAAAGGTGATTGAAAGAGTAGCAGTCAATCAGTTGCAGACTTACCTCATCGATAATGATCTCCATGCTCCGATGCAGTCGGCATACCGGCAATATCACAGTACTGAGACTGCTCTGTTACGGGTGCAGAATGACATCTTGACTGCTCTTGACAAACAAAAAGAGGCTGTACTAGTGTTACTGGACTTCAGCGCCGCCTTCGACACCATAGACCACAAACAGCTCCTAACCCGTCTAACTGAACGGTATGGGATTACTGGAAAAGCACTAAGTTGGTTCTCGTCTTACCTAGATGGCCGAACTCAATCTATATCAGTCAGAGGTGCTTCGTCAGATCCTGTGGCGGTAGATTGTGGAGTCCCACAGGGCTAGGTTACTGGACCGATTGACTTCATCTTGTTCAGTGCTCCACTACAGGATATCATAACTGCCCACGGTATTCAATTTGATGTTTACGCTGATGACACCCAGCTCTACCAGACTTTCCACCCTCGGGATCGTGAAGCAGCCATAAAAAAGATTGAAACATGCATTGCAGACATCAGATCCTGGTGTAAATCCAACAAGCTGATATTAAATGACAAGAAGACGGATCGATGTTGTACTTTCGCTCTCATTTTAGTAGATCGGCTAGCAACTCTCAGCCAACTATGATCATTGGCATTTCTGTTATACATCCGTCAGCTGAAGCACGGAACCGTGGTGTCATCTTAGACTCATCACTAAGAATGATCAATCATGTTAACAGCTTATGCAAAGCTGCTTGGCTCTCAATAAGGAAAATTGGGCAGCTTCGACAGTACCTTGATGAAAAATCTACCATCAGATTGGTCCACGCCTTTGTTACATCTAGGCTGGATTCCTGCAATTCCTTGCTTTATGGCCTTCCAGAAAGAGAATTGACCAAGGTTCAACGAGTTCAAAATGCAGCTGCCCGTCTTGTCCTTAAAATCCGTCGACGAGACCATATCACATCAGCTCTCTACCAACTGGATTGGCTTCCAATTAAACAGAGGGCCGTTTTTAAGTTTCTACTTCTCACTTATAAGGCAATCCACAGCATGTCACCTGCCTATATCTCTGAGGCTCATCCAGCTGTATTAACACCGAGAACCTTGAGATCATCTTTTGTCCCGATGAGTAAATCTCCAACTCATCAACAATGGTGATGTGATAGATCTTTTGCTTTACGAAGGCAGCACCTTTGGTGGAATAAACTCCCTACAGTATCCGTTAGCCTCAGTCAGCAACTATTTTCAAGTCACGTCTGAAGACCATTCCTATTTACACAACATTATGGCTCCTGATATGTATCCTATTTCTGATGCAGTCCAATCACCATGATCACTAATTATAATTATGTTGTGATTGTTGTTTTCCTTTCTGTTTTATCATACCTTTATCCAATCCGGTTGCCTACGATTAGTGGTTTCATCAGTTAGGTAGGGATAGAGGCATCTGAATCCGGAAAGATCAAGAATTAACGGATGTCGCTGTGGGGGTACATTACACACAGATCCTCACAGCTGACCGATTCAGGTGATCCCCATATGTTATAGTAGGGGAGGCAACTCCAGGGTGTATTTATCTTCTATCTGTTGGTCACAATATATATGTTTGAATTTCTACTGAAATTTAAAGTTATTTGAAAATTGTGTATAATGATGTATATCATTTTGTTTACATTAGAATTTTATCTATTTTGTATTTGTCGTATTTAGATTTTTATATTGCTCCATTTCATATGTAAAACGCCTAGAGGCCTCTGGCTTAGGCGCATATCACGACTGTTGTTATTATTACTATAAGTGTGAGAAGCGCGAGATGGTCTGTAACTCTTGGGGGGGGGCTCGCTGATTGTTTTCTGGATTCAGGATTACAGAATTGAGTAATGCCATCTGAGGGGAATTGTTGATGATCCAATAGAAAGTAGGGGGAAAGAATTGGAGCCATCGCACACCTTCAGGTGCCATATGCTTTCAGGGTGGGAATTCTGTCCTGTCATTGCCAGGAGACTTACCATCTTGAAAAACTTGATTGCTTCGGTGATCTCATTGTAGGTGAATGTTTAGAGCAGGGGACTCGACGGTGGATGAAGGTATAGAAGTTGGTTAAAATCTCTCGTTACAGCACAAGCGTGGGCTTTTGCATGTGGGGGGAGTCTTGACACTTTCCATTGGTGACAAGTATGAGACGATGCAATTTGCAGAACATGATACTGCTTTACTGGACAGCGACGGCCTAGTGAGTGTGACGGTGTTTCAGGCCTTGTAGCCTGGATGGTTAAGGTTGATATAGGATATCCCCCCCTCGTCGCATTCCTTGTCCCAACAGGGGGTGTAGGGGTTCTGCCTCTTGGAATTGAATGTTTAGCTTCTTGGTGGAGCATAGAGCAAAAGTCCGAATATGTGTCGTTGATTTACGAAGCCTGAATAAGCCAGGTTTGGCACTTGGATATACTTCACTAAGAGTTGTTTGAACGTGGGCCACTTGGCTTTCCTGAAGTTCAATCTCTTTTTGTAAAGGCCAGAATATGATCTTGATGTCACGAATAACCAAGATAGGACAATGTGACCTGCTCTGGTGAATCTAGGGAGAATCTTTCTGGAGCAGCGGGATCGGATGTCCCCGGTGACTGTTGACAGGTCGGAGAGGTAAACGCCCAATTAGTGCTTGAGTAGAAGGCATGTGGACCCTTACTATCAACAGCAGTTGCGGTGGGTTAGAATAGTCATTCTCCACCAGAACATAACATTGTTTGATCAATATTTATTGCAGTGCCTCCTTTTCAAGCCACGTTGGGTTGCAAAGGCACACGGCATATCAGTAGAAAAAGAGATTAAGATGGAAATAAATTTAAAGTCTCAAAAGTTTTTTTCACATTTTCCCAGAATTTTGGTTTGACCAAGTTTGATCAAATAAAGGTAAAACTGTAGAATTGGCAGCCCATTGGGTTATACAAGGACTAGCTTCTCTCTTTAACATGTGAAGTATAATAACACTTATCAAATGTAAATTTATGTACTGCAAAGCTATCTAGGAGAAGAAATACAGCAAAAAATTAATAAAATCTGAAAATTGGCGGCCATTTGAATTTATGCAAATTAGTTATGCTTTCACCAATCAGATTACGTGTTTCTATTTAACGTATAAAGCATAATATAATTTATATTTAATGTAAAAATATTCATTTTATGGGCTGCAATAGCAATTAAGGACTAGCTATATAACAAAATGAATGTAAGAACATAGGCATTGGCGGCCATTTTGGATTTATGCAAATTAGGCGTACTTCCACCACTTGGATTTTTTGGGACTTTTAGTATGTCATTCTGGGGACCTTATCGAAATGCATTGTGATGAAAAAAATTCTATTGCAATTTTTTCCAGGTCATATCACATATTTACCAGCCTATAAGTAATCACAAACCAAGACCAATTCGTAACATCGGTTTTGGTGATTAGCGTCGGTAATTACAAACCAAGACTAATTTTACGTGACATCGGTTCGATTCCGTTATGTTCTACATACTTAAGAGACTGCTTCAAATTTAAACACTGGTTGTTCGCTGGTTCCACCCTATTTAAAGTGGTTTTAACCGGATTCTCTTGTTCTAAACGATGTAATATGATTCAACTGCATTAAAAACTGCAGTTCTATCGGTGGTGAAGATTTTAACACTTTCTTCATTATTTTGCAGTTGCTCTGCAATGGATTTGGGAAATGCAAATGTGGCAAATGCACATGTGCAGCGGACTCTCCATTTCAGGGACCAACGTGTGAAGACTGTCCGGTAAATGTTTTCGGTTGTTTTGTTTTGTTTGATTTGTTTTTAAATGAAGGGGTCCGTTATAATTTTATTCAGATACACTTATCAAAGTTAAAGATTTTATCGCCTTTCGCATTTACACCGCCAATTGTCTTGCAAACGGTTCATCAAACAACGTGGAAGCTTACTTCAATCTTATATGATTTTGCTGCCTGTAGACTTGCGTTGGCATGTGTTCGTCCTTTCAAGAGTGCGTTCTATGCAAAGTGTTTGAGAAGGGTATCTTTGATGATGAACAGTGTGATATGTGTTCCGTGACAATTGAAACAGTTGACGTTATTGACCGTAAGCAAGATTTCATTATGAATATAAAAATAAGTAGTCACATTTTTGGACCAGGATGGATAGAGCTTTAAATAATAAAATAATAATAATAACCAAGGTTTATGTTAATCTCAAATCGTGGCCTTTACACTTTAATAATTACTAGACAGAAACAATGCAACTTGGAGGCAGCAGCTTAAACAGCGCCAGATTGCAACGTTCAGATACACTACACGAAACACACAACGGATGGGTAGTGCAAGCTTTCATGGTTCCTTTGCCCATTTCAAATGAACCATGGAGAAAGTGGTATTCAGGTTTTAATCAATATCTGTTATACAAATTAAATCCCAAATTGAGTTCCCGAAATAAATCCAGCAAGTGCACTGTTAAAAATTTCCGTAAATTAAGAAAACAGATTTTCCGTAAATTTACGGAAAAATCTGTTTTAGAAAACAATAAAAATAAAAAACCAAAAAACATAAAAAATAGCTAAAAATTTTAATTTACGGAAATATTTCAAAAATTTCTGGCAGCAATATTTCCGGATTTTTTTTTTGTTCCGTAATTTTAAATTACGGAAAAATTCTGTTAAAATACATATTTTTTTCCATAATATGAGACAAATTTCTGTAAAATTACTGTCAAAGTTCCGTTAATTGACAGAAATTTCTGTAAATTACCCTAAAAATGACTGGAAATACTGCTGCCAGAAATTTCCGTAAATTTACGGACATTTTTTTAACAGTGTGGTCGCACTGAGATTCGATCCGAGGACCCTTTGCTCCAGAGGTAAGCTTGCTAACCGCTAGACCACGCCAGGGGTGGCCAGACTTTCAAGTTTGCGGGGACAAGATTTCGTTAGGACTGGAACACGTTCAGGTCAAAAGCCTTAGGCAAATATAAAGGGACGATTTTTAAACTTATTTTGGTTTCATAATGAAGGGGTGGGTACAGACAAGTTCGTACCCTCGATTTTTTTTCAACCGACTAGTTACTACATGGTTTCGAATTATTTTATCTAAAACATAATTCTTAGGTTAAATATTTATGGCGTTACAGGAATTTTTCGGTCTATTGTACTCATCAATGCATCACCCAAGATTTGATGCATTGTGTTTTAAATTCTGCTTCAAAAAAGACATAGTGCTTTAGCACTATATTGCCTTTAAATTGACACCCCGTACCGTACATCACCGTAGAAGCATA
>JAMKCH010020040.1:0-39504 GCA_023653785.1 Ophioderma brevispina | reverse complement strand
TGTCTGTTTGGTCTGTCTGTCTTGCCCTTATTCTTGGAGATAACATGTCATACAACCTTCAAATTGGTGGGTGTAACTGGGGATGAGCCTGAAAATGTTTGCATTTCCAATGGTGCTACTATATAGTTTAATGTATTCAGTGAGCAGGGATATGTGTATTCGTAATACATAGATGGTATATCATACTTTGACTTTTAAAGTTGAAAATAGTTATACCAAGAGGGTGCCTTTTTTTAATTTAAGGTGCTGTTCAGATCGGTTTTGGGACCCCATGATTTAACTGGAAGTAGTACCTATTTTGATATCAGATGAGGCAGTATTTCTCATTGTGTCCTGAAATTTGAGCCCTCAATCCATTAATTCCCAAGATATACACAAAAACCGCCGTTTCGTGGTTAACCATCAAATTAGCACGTATTGAATAGGCTTTGCATTATTGATTCTACCATCAAAACCGCAAGTTTGCTTCCACGGTACTGATGGGGCGTAGTGTTAGTGCCAGGCTCTCATATCAAGTAGAGAATAAATAGGACATACATCGAAAAAAGACCCTTAAAAACTGTAACAAAGATAGTACCACCCACCTGCATTAAGCCTTCAGATGGCATAGTTGTCAATCCAACTGAAACTGGTCTCTCTGGTGGCACACTTTGTGTAGTGTATTCCACTTTGCGTTATCCTTTGCCAGCAGATGCTTGCTTTTTGGTTCACTGTGGCACTAATTCTTGCAGTCTGGACACTTTGATTTGCCAGCTGATTGTGGTGCTTTTGGCTTAGTTGCGGCTGCATAGATGTGCTCGCCCCCCCCCCCCCCCCCCCCCCCCCCCCCCCACCCCCCTGAATTGGGAAGATGGTTTTTTCATATTTGCTTTTCTGTGAAGGTGCTGCAGGATGTTTTGGAGTATTCAGCAGAGGCTCTTCCTGGAGGAACTGCTGCCAGATGGTTTCTTTCTGAATATTTTCTCTTTATCTTGGACTGATGGTGGGGTGTTTGATTTTGCACTTTTAGGTTTGGGACTGATGTTCTATGCAAACAAGGAAAAAACAAATATTTTGATGCAATTAATAGACAAGTCAAGTGAGATAAATGAGCAGTAAACTGCATGGCAGAGGGCGGAAATTCATGTATCAATAACTAGAGTGGAAAGTTCCCAATCTTGCCTCACAATGCCTGTGGATGCAGTTGACATGTCCATAGGGATTAATTTAAACTGAAATTGCCAGATCTTGGCTTTTGGAATCATGTATTCAAAAACCTGGATAGGCAGCTTAATGCAGGAGTTTGCAGCCTTTAATGAGCCATTCTTCACTTACTCAAAGAAGGCAAGTACACATAATTGGTAAGACGTTTCATATAGAAGTCCCATGGATGCACATGAGGTAATTGCCATTCATTCCGTCTAGCGGCCCATGCACAACGTCGGACAGCGCATGATGGGAATCAAGTGTAATACCTCATTGCCATAATGGGATTATATATGAAACGTATACCATAATTTGTTCCAAAATAAGCACATATATGACCTTTAAACCGAAACAGCTGAATACCCTTCATGACCAAACATCAATTGATTATTCTTTGTCAACTTGTTGTGAAAAGCATATATTTCTGGAAAGAACAGCATCCACTGTGTGCTTATTTCAATAATGACATTTACCCAATTTTTGACCACCTGTAATGTGCCCCAATCCCATGATCATTCTATGTCAAGTTTATCAAAATCCTCCCAAGCCCAAGGGGAGAAGGTATTTCAAGTCATACCAAACATTTCTCTTTCTCTTACGTCTCCAACCACCCATCCCATCCATTACATAGACACTGTATGATAACCGATTACAAAGTGGTCTTTCCCAATTACAGGTGGTGGTTCACAACAAAGCAAAAAAATCACTGAGTTACTACCATCTATCATCCATTTCCTCCTCTGTGCAGGGATGTCAGCGCGAGATTTGATGTCCACCAGTACCGCCACACGCTGCTTTAAAGCGACAGAGTTTTACACACGCGCGCACAAAGATGGCATCTCTAGACGCATGCGTAAAAACTGCGCCAAGTTATGACATCACGGCACGGAGGTAGTAGAGAAATGGACTATAATGATCAATAAATGCAAGTCTTACACGATAAAAAGAGCCAAAGAAGCTGGGAGTGTGGGTAATTAAAAAGCATTTTAATTGTCATGTTTTTTAGTAAAAATAAATGTAAACTGCTCTGCTCGTTCACCCCCCCGTTCTATTTTCTGCTCCATATTACAGTAAATGGCTAAATACACTGGAAAAGCACTGAAAATTGCCGAAGCTGCCTGCTATCACCGATGTAAGAGGAAGTCCTCTCTGAAGATAGAGTACCAATTTGTGTTTTGTTAAATCTTAAGTGGAAAATCTAGCGTACCACCCGTGTGATTATAGAGAATTACATTGTGATATTATTGCAGTTAAAAGGAGACAGAGGAAATTTCCAGAGAGAAGCGCCCTCAATTTCTTTCGAACCCAGGTTTTTTGCATATTGGAATGCTTACCAATGTATTACATCACAATAAAGTGAATAAGCCGGTTACGCCGTCTTTATGTAGGACGGATTGTAATTTGTCATGCACGACTTGAAATTCAAAGCATGGTTCCCTATAGATTATTACGATAGTAGGCAAGTACAAAACAATGTTTGCGGTTTTCTTTTGCTTTGTTTGTCCAATAAACTTCGAAAGTTCTCAGTAGGGGGTATACACCGATCATGTGCCACTTGAGAGAAAGTTAATCCTTAAAAAAATCTCCTCCTGTCACTTAATCACCAAATTGCTCATCCTTTTTGCAATCAAATTCAAATGATTTTCCCAATAGTATGTTTCTATGTTAGGTACAAACACATGCCCCACTAATTATAGTTTTGTGTTTACTTCAAGCCTTTGATGAAAAAAAATGACAACCAGACATTGTCTGTTAGGCGCGCGAGCTCGATCGAGCGCTCATGAGCGCCTTAAGTGCTTTATGTGACGCGATTATTCACGAGCATTTAACCAGTTCTGACCTGCCGCATCGTTTAAAAAACAGTGGATCTGGAACCACAAAACTGAGATCATTTCTTGACAGCAATTTGAAGGTGTGAAAGCAGGGCAAACACAGTGCAGGTTAGTGTGTGACCTTATGCAGTCCATATTAAGGCAATGTAAGAAGTTGACCTGACAAAGCACTATGTAACCGTTCAATTTTGAGACGCCTATAACAATTTGTTTGACACTTCCATGCTTCTGCAGTTTGGTTTACGTGTAGTAATGGGAAAAATGACCTCTTCCGTCTTCATACAAGTTGCTTAAAAAGTTTACGCTTTAAGTTTACGCTATGGGAATGGTGTAAGAAGGAAGTTATGACAGCCAGAATGCTTGTCACAGACGTTTGTGCGATCTATGCAGAAGACCGACTAAAAATCATCTTCACTGCACAGATTCACGCATGCGAGGTCATCATTACAAGATGGCCTTTGGCCGTCTTGTTCTGTTTATGATGCGTTCTTAAGTTACGCGCGGTATCGGCCTAACTTAACTTTGTCTTCCCAAGTTCTCTGTTCTCTTTCTTTCTGACAATTTTCATTGCTTTTCTTCCAACCCTAATGATCGATTTAAACCTCAAACTTGGTCACAAGCATGGTTTGTTGAACGGTTCAATAGTTATTGCTTTGTTGGGGTCAAAGGTCATGTAGGGTACAGGGGTCAGGTATTACTGTGTGTAAAATTTAAAACCAAGGTCAAAATAGAAAATCTGTTTGCCCATCTCAGCGGACTGATGAGAGGTCAATAAAAGTCAAACATGGACTTCCATCACTTGACCCATGGTTTAGGGGTCAAGGTCAAAAACTAAGTCAAATTTATGTACACTTAAAATCCCACGCATCCTGAAGATTAGCACCTGACGGTAAGTCATGATATGAATCAGCTTGAGACAGCTTTACAAAAAGTTATGGGTCAAGAGGTCAAGGGGGGTCATCTGGGTCCCAGGGGTCAAACTATTAATGGGTGTAAACTTTAAAATTAGGTCAAATAGGACAATCTGTTTAGACTCTCATAGAACTGATGAAAGGTCAATACAAAGTCAATATGACTTCATAGGACCTATGGTTCGGGGTCAAAGGTTACAAAATACTTCAAATTCGTTACACATCAAATCACTACTCCTCCTAAAGATTAAGCAACCTGATCGTGTAGTATGAAGATGAATTGATTAGACCTTTACAAAAGTTATCGGTCAAGAGGTCCATCTGGGGTCATATGAGGTCACAGGGGTCAAACATGTTTACTGTGTGTAAAATTTAAAACAAGGTCAAAAAGAAAATCTGTTTAGCCCATCTCTTAGGACCTTGATAAGAGGTCAATAAAAGGTCATCAGGACTTTATCACTGACCAATGGTTTAGGGGTCAAAAGGTCAAAATACTTCAAATTACGTTACACTTCACACCACTACTCCTCCTACCGATTAAGCAACCTGATGTGTAAGGCATGCATATGAATCAGCTTGAGACCTTTAAAAAGTTATGTGGTCAAGAGGTCAATATGGGGTCACTATGGTAACAGGGTCAACACCATATTTACTGTGTGGAAAATTTAAAACCAAGGCAAATAGAAAATCTGTTAGGCTCATCTCATAGGAGCTGATGAGCGGTCAATAAAAGTCATCATGACTTCATCACTTGACCCCAGGTTTAGGGTGCAAAGGTCAAAATACTTCAAATTACGTTACACTTCAAAATCACTACTACTCCTACAGATAAGTAACCTGATGTGTGAGTCATGCATATGAAAATTAGCTGAGAATCTTTACAAAAGTTATGGGTCAAGAGGTCAATAGTGGGCGTACTCTGAGGTCACGGGGTTCAAAACATATTTACTGGTGTAAAATTTAAAAACAAGGTCAACTAGAAAAATCTGTTTAGATATCTCATAGGACCTATGAGAGGTCAAAAAGTCAATTATGCCTAATCACTTGACCCATGGTTTAGGGGTCAAAGGTCAAAATACGTCAAATTATGTTCCCTTCAAAATCACTAGCCTCTCCAGATTAATAAACCTGATCGTGTGAGTCATGCATATGAATTAGCTTTGAGCCTCTTTACAAAAGTTATGGGTCAAGAGGTCCAATATGGGGTCCTCTGAGGTCACAGGTGTCAAACTATGTATGTGTGTAAAAATTAAAAACAAGGTCCAAATAGAAAATCTGTTTAGTTTTTTTTTTTTTTTTTTTTTTTTTTAAATAAAGGTCAATTATGACTTCATCACTTGACCAATGGTTGGGGTCAACGGTTCAAAATACTTTCCAATTACGTTACAATTCAAATCACTACTCCTCCACGATTAAGCAACTGATTGGTGAGTCATGCATATGATTAGCTTGATACCCTTTACAAAAGTTATGGGTCAAGAGGTCAATATGGGGTTCATGTGAGGTCCACAGGGGTCAAATATATTTACTGGTGTAAAATTTAAAATTAGGTCAAATAGAAAAATCTGGTGAGACCCCTCTGATAGAACTTGATGGAGAGGTCAATAAAAGTCAATATGACTATCACTTGACCATGGTTAGGGGTCAAAGCGCAAATACTTCAAATTATTTACATTTCAAATCACCACTCCTACAGATGGATAACAGAATCGTGTGATTAGTGCATTAATTGACTTGAGGAATGCAAAAAAGTAAGGGGTGAGAGGTTCAATCTGGGGTCATCTAGGTTATTCTTCCCCGCCTTACTTATTAACCATGCTCTTGCAAAGAGCACTAAGTCTAGTTACAAGACGACCTTAGGCCGTTTGGTCTGTTTTTGATGGGTTCTTTCTTCTTTATTTGGCAACATCTTGTGGCACACTTCAATTGCCTCTAGCTCAGTCATGGTTTGACGTATTGTGACCAGGACTTACACCAAATGACCGCTGCGGCATCCCATTTATGTCAATGACATTGACCCTGTCGGGGTCATCTAGGGGTCACTAGGGGTCAAAGTGTCATTTTGCTTTAAAAAAGTTCAGCACCTACAGATTACACTGCATGGTAACGTGACTCATGCATATGAAGTAGCTTGAGACCCTTCACAAAAGTTATGGGTCGAGAGTCAATCTGGGTCATAAGGTGCACTTACCCGGTCTTAATGTGAAAAATCTTCAAAAATCTTCAAAAATAGCTATCCTGCTCTATGCAAAATTTGCATGGTTCAAGTGACGAATAAATACGGAGCAGATTGAAGACCCTTCAACAAACGCTGTGCTCGGAATGGGGGTCAAAGGTCAGTAAGGGGGAACTTCCGGTCAAAACCAAAAATATTAAAAATAGTCAAAAATTTTATCTCAAAACCCAAACATAGTATAGTGACTTAACTTGCAGATATGTTTCCATGTTACTGGATGTATGCAAAGGGTCTTTTTATTTTGAGGTCAAAGGTCATTTAAGGTCATTTCCGGTTTGAAGGTAAATAATTCAAGAATTGTTTTATCTCCAGAACTAAGCATAGTAGATTTTTTTATTTGCATTGGAACAATGCATTTTTGTTGTGTACACGAGTTTTTTTAATACGGGATCAAGGTCATTAAGGGGGTCAAAAAGGTCATTTTGCCAAACAAAGCGAAAAAATAGACCCAAAATTGGATTTATCCTCAGCCTATAGAGGAAAGATAAAGCCCGTTATTATCGTGATGTAACTTAATAGTTAGAAGAGGTCTATGAACGTCCGCCCCAAAGTTCAAGGTCAAAGGTCAAAATTTACAAACAAGCTCCGATTGCAACTGAAAGTTGACCGGAATAATCCTTGTGATATCGAAATACAGAAACAATTACAGTTGACCCTATCGTGACCCAGGGGTCACGTTAAGGGCCAAAAGGTCACATCCTGACAGCTAGGATTGAGTTAAAACTCAATGATAATGTTACTTGTAAAGTTGTTAACCACTTGTTTCCCTCTGATCTTCTTCAGACCGGCTTTAAAACGATACAGAGTCCAACGCTTGGTCCGATTCACAACAAAATCGGTCAGCAGAAACAAGTGTTCAGAGCTTTGTATGGGTTGTACACGGTTTCCGGTCAAAGGTCACGTAGTAGGTCATTACGGCCAATTTAGGTCAAAATCTAAAAATACATCTTTCCTACAAGGAGGGCGAACGATGACGTCATTCTGCCCATGCATCGCTATGATCGGTTATGGGCCGATACACCGATTTGAGATCAGTGGTCAGGAAGGGGTCATTGAGGTCATATAGTGATTTGTATATGTCTAGGGATTTACGCACAGTTTTTTCAAATGCAATATTTTTCAGCCAAAATTAATTTTCATGTGAAAAAGATATCAGACGTGATTGCGTAACAAAACCAGCCCGTGCAATCAACGAGAAATGACCTCAAAATCTATTCTACTAATGCTAAGTTTCAATATTCAACCGCCTATAATATAATAAGTGATTCAAGCATTACGTCGTCGCTAGACCGCGTACTGTATAGGTGGCCGGTCACTACGATTTAGGTTGTAAATTTAACCAATTTTCCCGATTTTGATTATATCAATGAAGCAATTCAACAGCTTTCATTTGACACCAATTTTATTCCTAAGTCCAAATAATCGACAAGATATCAAATAAAACATGTTGGCACTGTGTTTTTAAAAGGGAGTAATTAGTATCCACGATTTTTGCCTGAAAGGTCAGCCTCTTTCCTCCCCCCCCCCATCCTAGGTCCTCCCCCTCCTCACTAACACTTGATATAATTCATGTAGTAAGCACTTCATGGTCTGATACTCTCGACTGTGTTAGATCTGTACACAGATCAGTTCTTATATCATGATATACTGTCTTCTCTCGAATTCTTACAAAGACTGTTCTGTTTTTGATGGGTCATTTATGTTACTTCTTCTGGCAATATTGTGGCAACACCAATTGCCTCTAGCTCAGTCAGGTTGACGTATTGTGACCAGGACTACACCGAATGACCGCTGGGGCATCCCATTTATGTCACTTGACTTTGACTCCTGTCGGGTCATCTAGGGGTCAAAGGGTCAAAGTGTCATTTTGCTTTAAAAAGTTTCCGAACCTACAGATTTACACTGCATGGTAACGTGACTCATTGAATTATGAAGTAGCTGAGACCCTTCACAAAAGTATGGTCGAGAGGTCAATCTTGGGGTCATTAAGTGGCACTTCCTGTCTTAATGTGAAAAATCTTTCAAAAAAATTCTTCAAAAATAGCTATCTGCTCTATGCAACATGGCATTGTCATGTGACTCATACATACGGAGAAGCTGACGACCCTTCACAAACGCTGAGCTCGGAATGGGGGTTCAAAGTTCATTAAGGGGGAACTCTTTCGGTCAAAAACCAAAAATATCCAAAATATTCAAAAATTTTTATCTCAAAACCAAAATAGTATTAGTGACTTAACTTGCAGATATGCTTTCATGTACAGGTGTATGAAGGTATTTTTTATTTTGGAGGTCAAAGGTCATTTAAGGTCATTTCCGGGTTTTAAGGTAAATAAATTCAAGAATTTTATCTCCGAACTAAGCATAGTAGATTTTTTTTATTTGCATGGAACAATGCATTTTTGTTGTGTACACGAGGTTTTTTAATCCGGGATCAAAGGTCATTAAGGGGGTCCCAAAGGTCAATTTTTGCCAAAAAATGCTAAAAATAAGGACCAAAATTGGATTTATCTCAGCCTATAGAGGACCGATAAAGCCCGTTATTACACAGTGATGTAACTTTTAATAGTAGGAAAGAGGTTATGAAGTCTCGACCCCAAAAGTTCAAGGTCAAAGGTCAAAAATTTACAAACAAGCTCGATGAACTGAAATTTGACAGAATAATCCTCGTGATATCGTAAATCAGAAACAATTACAGTTGACCCTATTCGGACCCAGGGGTCACGTTTAGGGCCCCCCAAAAGGTCAAATGCCGTGTGAAGAGAATTACGGCACACCTTGAGTTTTAATTTTTCACAGACACCCAGGGCGTAGTGTCCAGTCGGTTCCTTGTAACGTTGTTAACACGGGCTTCCCTTGATATTTCTTCCGACCGCTTAAACATACCAGAGTCAAACGCTGGTCCGATCACACCAAAATAGGTCAGCAGAACAAGTGTTCAGAGCTGTGTATGGGTGTACACAGTTTCCGGTCAAAAGGTCAGTAGAGGTCATTACGGCCAATTAGGTCAAAATCCTAAAAAGACATCTCTCCTACCAAAGAGGGCGAACTGATGACGTCATTGCCCGCGTCGCCTATAATCAGGGTCTATGGGATATACACGATTTGAGATCAAGTGGGTCGGAAGGAGGTGTGTCATTTGAGGTCATTATCGTGATTTATATTGTCCTAGCGGATTTACGACACAGTTTCTTCCACCAATGCAATATTTTTCAGCACCCCCAAAATTAAATTTTCATGTGCAAATAGAGAGCAGCGTGATTGAGTAAACAAAACCAGCCCGTTCCATCACCGAGGAACTGACCTCAAAATCCATTCTACTCATTGCTAAGTTTTCAATATTCAACCGCCTACTTATAATACGTGATACAAGCATTACGTCGGTCTGCTAGACCGGTACTGAAGTAGGTGGCGCGGGCTATCTTACGATTTGGTTGTATTTAACCAATTTTAACGCTTTTGATATATCAATGCAGAAATTCACAGCTTTCATTTGACACCAATTTTACTTCATAAGCCAATAGTCGTACAAGATTCAAATAAAACATGTGGCACTTTTTTTAAAAAAGGCGTAATTAGTACCCAGATTTTTGCCTGAATATTTATACTGTCTCCCCCCCCCCCACCATTTAGGTCCTCCTCCCCCCCTTCACACACATAACACGATATATTCATGCAGTAAGCACTCCATCCCTGACATGCTGGATTGAGATGAAACTCATAATAGTGATCTTGTAAAGTTGTTAACAAGTTAAAAATAAATTAATGACATTTGTGACACATTGGTGAAGTTACAGGGTGTCAAAGGTCAAGTCATTCAGGGTTCATTAAGGGGATCACCATCATTCCCAATACGGCGTCTGTAAATTAGATCTGTCGCAGGTCTAGTACAAGACGGCCGTCAGCCGTCTTGTTCTGTTTCTGATGAGATCTTCTTCTTCTTCTTGCTTTATTTCTGTAACATTTCAAACTGCGTCTTAGCCTCAGTCAGGTTTACATATTCTGACCCGACTCACAACAGAATGACCCGCTAGGCATCCAATTATGTCATATGACTTTGACCCCGTCGGGGGCATTAGGGGTCACAGGGCAAAAGTGTCATTATCCTTAAAAGTTTTCAGCGCCTACAGGAATTAAATGCACGTGGTAACGTGATCATGCCTATGAAGTAGCTTGAGATCCTTCACAAAGGTTATGGGTTGAGAGGTCAATCGGGGGTCATTAGTGGCACTTCGGTCTTAATGTGAAAAAATCTTAAAAATCTTCAAAAATAGCTATCTGATATGCAACGATGGCATGGCAAGTGGACTCATACATACGCAGCAGCTTAAGACCCTTCCACACTTGGCTCGGATGGGGGTACAAAGGTCATTAAGGGGAAAACTTCCGGTTCAAAACCAAAAAAATTCAAAAATATTCAAAATTTTATATCTCAAAACTTAAACATAATACAGTAACATAACTTTCAGATATCGCATTCATGTTACTGGTGTATTGACAAGGTACTTTGTGTTTGGAGGTCACGGTCATTTACGGTCATTCCCGGTTAAGGTAAATAAATTGAAGCAGTTTTATCTCCAGAACTAAGCATAGTAGAGTTTTCATTTGCATGGCTGGAAACAATGCATTTTGTGTGATACACGAGGTTTTTAATACCGGGATCACAAGGTCATTAAGGGGGTCAAAAGGTCAATTGTGCCAAAAAAATGCTAAAAATAACGACCAAATTGCATTATCTCAGCTATAGAAGACAGATAAACACCGTTATTGCCGGATGTAAAATTAGTGGTAAAAGAGGTCTATGATAGTTCGCGACCCAAGGTAAAATCTAACAAACAATCTCGATTGAGATGAAATTTGCAGGGATAATTCCTCATGACATCATAAATACGAACAAGTACAGTTGACCCCATCGTGACCAGGGGGGTCACGCATATAGGGTGAAAAACGGTCAATTCCCTGATATTTGGAATGTGATGGAACCACGAATATCATCCTTGTTAAAGTTGTTAAACACGTAAAATACATGTAATGACATTTGTGACAAGTGTGAAGTTAGTACAGGGGGCAAATGTCAAGCTACCTCAAGGGGTCATTAGGGGATCACCATCCATTACCAAAACGGCCGTCTTGTATATTAGATATGTTACCAGGTCTAGTTTCTTTCTTCTTTCTTCTTTCAACACTCAACTGCGTCTAGCACAGTCATGGTTTGACGTATTTGACCAGACTTACACCGAATGGACCGCTGAGGCATCCCATTTATTGCACATGAACCTGACCCTGTCGAGTCATCTAGGGTCGCAGGAGTCAAAAGTGTCATTTTGCTTTAAAAAGTTGCAGCGCCTAAGATTAAACTGCATGGTAACGGGACTCATGCATATGAAGCCAGATTTGGACCCTTCACAAAAGTTATGGTAGAGAGGTCAATTGGGTCATTAAGGGGCACTTCGGTCTAATGGACAAATCTTCAAAAATCTCAAAAATAGCATCTGCTACATGAACGTGCATTGGTCACGTGATCATACATATGAAGCAGCTTAAAGACCCTGCCACAAAGTTATGATCAGGCAGTGGGGTGAGGATCAAAGGGCATTAAGGGGAACTTCCGGTCAAAAAACCAAAAATATCTCCAAATATTCAAAATAAAAAATTTTTTATCTCAAAACCCAAACATTAGACAGGACTTAACTTTCAGAATGCATTCGTGTACGGGTAGCAAGGTATTTTTATTTTGGAGAGGTCAAAAGGTCATTTAAGGTCATTCCGGTTTAGGTAAATAATTTCAAGATTATATCCAGAACTAAGCATAGTAGATTTTTTATTGGCTTGGAAACAATGCATTTTTGTTGTGTACACAGGGTTTTTTTATACCGGGATCAAAGTCCCTTAAGGGGGTCAAAAGGTAGAATTTGCCAAAAAAATTTTTAAAAATAAGACAAAAATTGGATTTATCTCAGCCTTAGAGAGAACAGAGAAAGACCCGTGATACTACAGTGATGTAAACATTATATAGAAGATGGGTCTATGATATGTCTCGACCCACAAAGTTCAAGGTGCAAGGTCAAAGGTCTCAAAATTTAACAAACAAGCTCAGATTTGAACTGAAAAATTGACATGGAATAATCCGCGGAACTATCGATAATACAGAAAAAAATACAGTTGATCCTATTCGTGACCCAGGGGTCACGTTCTAGAGGTGCAAAAAGAGGTAAAATCCCTGATCCATGACATGCTTGGATGAGTGACAAACTAATATAATATTGATTTTTCCCCCCTTTGGAAAGTGTTAACACGGTAATAAAATACATTTTTTTAATGACATTTGGACATATTGCTGAAGTTCAGGGGCAAAGGTCAAGTCACCGGCAAGGGGGGGTCATTAAGGGGATCACCCTCCATTCCCAGTACGGCCGTTCTTGTAAATTAGATATGTCCCCAGGTTAGTAGGCCTACTACGGATCATGTTGATTACCAAAAACTATTATTATTGATGGAGTCGTTTTAACTGTCACAAAACTCAAATGAAGAGGTGATCTGTGCGGTGATTCTGTCTCAACGAAATATTAACCTTAAGTTGAGTTAAGGCGTATTTTCCTGTGTACTTGAGCTAAAATGGTAGAATATACAAAATGCAAACATTTGTGATAAAATAGTCTATGTTCTTTAAAAAATGGAGTGCGGCACAGTCTTGATATTTCAGGGTATTCAGTGTCGCAAATCCCAGGCCCAGAGCCTGAGCGATACTTGTACCATACTTATACATTATAGCTGAGTTATACTTTAAATATATAAATCACCCTTTTTACTTGTGCTGGAGGATTTTTCAACCGCGTCTCTACCGCTCTCATTAGAAGAGTGGCCAGAGGAGCCCTGTAGCGCTCGCCTGCTCATTTCAAAAAGACTAGTCTGGACAACTGTTGCACTCCTACCCATTGAGCATTTATCAATCAGCCTTGTCTTTGCTACCTGAGTTGTCAGCTGCTCTCATTAGGAGGTGGTCTATAACAGGTTCATTATCAGGCCCTTCTTGTACACTATAAGCAGATGCAGTTTCTAGACATTATCATCATCACCCTAAAATCAAAGGGAAAGATCAACTAGAATAAGAATGAGAAGAGTTCTTTTAAGTAATTACTCATTTCACTTAGTCATGGCTAGTAGGGTGCGCGCGCGTAATTGTTAAGCGAAAAACAAACACGACAATGCAAAAACGCAGGCATGACTGCTGTGCGTAAGTCTTAATTCCGTGATCTCCCACTACCACGATGAGGTGAAAGAGAGCATAGTAGTTGATGTGGGAACCTTCATACATGTGTACAGTACTTCCTCAAAACTAGAGTAATAGCATCATTTTTGGAAATGACCTTTGATATTGAGCCAGAAAATACATCCAGATAGCATTGTTCAGAAC
The DNA here is from genome assembly GCA_023653785.1 of Ophioderma brevispina. Classification (NCBI taxonomy): domain Eukaryota; kingdom Metazoa; phylum Echinodermata; class Ophiuroidea; order Amphilepidida; family Ophiodermatidae; genus Ophioderma; species Ophioderma brevispina. The sequence continues at coordinate 25,929 of JAMKCH010020040.1, read as the reverse complement.
AATTAAATTAAAGTTTGTTAGTAATTCAATTCAAATGTACATTTCAGTATGCTAGTGATTAGCCTATGTGATGGCCAAGTCTGTCTAGTAACATCACCTCTTCACATGTGTCCTTTGCATATTGACAATCAATTAACTCATGAGTGCCTCACTCTTAAGGTTTTGTACTATCGATGCATTGCAATGCAGTACTGCAATGCAGCCTACCCAAACTCATTGCTCAATTACTGCAAACGCAATGCAGTACAGCCATCCCCCCACAAACAAAATTAACGGCATCATATGCATTCCATAATGCAGTATGATGACAATGCATTGGATTGCGATAAAATGTAGTTCAACAAAATGTCCTTTTTTGCGGGTCGTCATCTCTTTATATGACAGCTATAGTTTTACGTTATCCTTTCCCATTTTAAATCTTGTTTTCTTTGAGGGAATTGTAATGCAGTATGCAATAAAGTTAATATCAAGATGCAGTGGGGTCCAGTGCGTCAGTTTTACTGCAACGTTCGCAGTTACTGCAATACACTGCAACCTGTGACTGCAGTGACCTGAGCGAACGCAGTAAATCGATTGGAGTGCAATGTACTGCACTACAATGCAGTGCAGAGGAATTATGAACAGACCTTTACAGTTTAATTGCTGAACTGCATATTTCTTACCTCTGTAACTTTGATATAGACTATGAACATTTCTGATCTGGGATCGCTGTTGTAAGTGTTTCGGGACTAATTCTCTTCGAGAAGATGTTCACATAGCGCTGGTGTTCATCTTCTAGTTCTAATCATTCTAAGAAACAAAGAAGTTGAACAGTAATTAGCATAGTTTTTAAATGCCCTGCACTTTACAACGACAGTCACCGATTTCTGGGTAAAAATATGCACTATGAAACGTTTTCTAATAGGACTATTTCTTGTACTTAAGAATTTGAAATTAGAATCCTTCTACCCTTGCTTTCCTGCCAGGCAACATTGAATAGCGTGTCAGGGAAGTAAGTGGCCTATCATGACTTCCTGAAAATTGATCTGGCCCTTGCCAGTGGCCAACCGCTTTGCGTGCGATGCTGAACTTTATGCGGGAATCGTCCAAAACAAAAGGCTACAGGAGGAGTTAAAGAGGTATATCCCCTACCAAAAAATGTGGGTATGCTTTAATATTCTTGAAATATTCATCACCCAAGTCAATAAATGTAAAAAAACCCAGTTTGACATGGCTTGATCAAAGTATCTAAACAAAACAAAATGAAGACCTGGCGTAAAATAACCGGATGAAGTTCTTAATCTTAAAATCATCTGGACTATGCTCTTCCTATTTCATGCGAGAAGTGAGTGAAGACAGACATGCTCTACAAGTGTTCTCGAGTTTTTTCCGGTCCATCATGAATGCCATGTTCTGTTTTGGGTTGGTTACTGTTTTTAGTCTTCTTTCATTTAAGGTCAATAATTCTTGTTTACCAGACAATCCGATGGGTAAGTTATAGTCAGAATTGGGGGGCATTCAAACCAAACCGTGCCCATTCTTTTTACAATGTGCACAAAAAAATAGATTGGTGTGTAGAGAAAATATATAAAAATTTTGCATTTTTATCATGACATCAACAGGGTTCTCAACTACGAAATTGACATCTCCATTCACCAAAGGTTACGCGTCTCTTCCCTCTTTCTGCGTCACTTACCATTCCTTTCTTCAAGACATTCGCTTGCTGTTTTGTCTCCTTTGACACCCCGCTCACAACCAGGTTAGGTGAAGGTGTTTCTGACAGCTCTGCCGGCGATTGTTTCTTAGTAAGGAGCAGCCTTCTGCGTAGCTCAAGGAGGAGTTCTCCTTGAATTTGATCTCAATCTGGCGAGGAGAGATGTCACCATTTGAGGTAGAGGTCCCTTCTGTAGTGGTGGCGGTGCTGTGCCTAAAATGGCAATTAAAATGAAGCATTGTCATAAAATTTATGCTCTGGTTTCCTTCAATATTTAAAACCAAGAATTTTTTGTCATTTATGAAAGATTTTCATAAGTCCTCCTAATAAATTTTACAGAAACAATATTTTTATTTTAGAGGCTAAGCTAACAAAAACCCTACCCCAAGGGAGGAAAAAATCTGTAAAACGACAATGGCGGTTATGAGGATTGCTTTTTCTCCCTAGGGTATGTGCAGCTCTGGGGCGTTGAAGAATATGGTGTAATGATGTATGTATAGATATACTTGACGCAAGAAGTGGAGACCAAAAAGGCCATAAGCCAGTCTGCCTGCATGGAAGGCACTTGAAAGCTAAGTGGAATGTGACCCAAACCTCAACAAACTCCATATCGGGCAGTTACACGGTCGCCTAGGAGCTTATTAAAGGCATAGGTCTAAACACTTTCATCTATAGACTAAAAATATATTGAGTTTGGATCCTCTTAAACATTTAGAACAAAATTACTTTTGGGAAAAGGTTGACCTTTTTTGACCATTTCCAACCCCCCGTCAGACCCGGGGAGGACCCTGGGAGAATGAATTACCATGGTTAGTAGGGGCTTGTCCCCTTCTACAATATAACTTAAGTTGACTACTATAGCTCATCTGGAAACAAAGTTATGGCAAAATGTTTACTTTTTGTGAAATGTTTCTCTTTGTGACATGTCCCACCTCTGTCAGACCCAGGGAGGTCCCTGGGGAAATGGATTACATGTTAGTAGGGGCTTGTGCCCTACTACAATATATCTAGTTTAGGTACTCTAGTAACTGATCTGGAAAAGTTTATGCAAATGTTACCTTTTTGTGAAATGGTGACTTTTTTGACATTTCCCCACCTCTCTGTCAGACCCAGGGGGACACTGGGGGAAGGATTACATCGGTTAGTAGGGGCTTGTGCCATCATTAACAATATATCTAAGTTGGGTACTCTAGCTCATCTAGAAAAAATTTATGGCAAAATGTTTACATTTTGGTGAAATGTTGACCTTTTTTTGAACACCTCCCCAACCCTGCAGACCCAGGGGAGGACCATGGGGGAATGGATTACATGGTTAGAGGGGCTTTTCCCCCTACAATATATCTGGAAAAAAAGGTATTGCAAAATGTTTACCTTTTGGTGAAATGTTGACCCCTTTTGACCATTTCCCCACCACCTGTCAGACCCAGGAGAGGACCTGGGGGAATGGATTACTTGGTTAGTAGGGCTTGTGGCCATCCTACAAATATCTAAGTTGTGACTCTAGCTGATCTGGAAAAAAAGGTATGGCAAAATGTTACATTGTTGGTGAATGTGGACATTTTTTGACACCTCCCCACCCCCTGTCAGACCCAGGGGAAGGACCCCGGGGGAGGGGTATGGATTACATGGGTAGTAGGGTCTTGTGCCATCCTACAATATCTAAGTCTTCTTGGTACTTCAGCTCATCTTGAAAAAAAGTTATGGCAAAATGTTTATTTGTTGGTGAAAGTTGTGACCCCTTTTGACATTTCCCCACCCCTGTCAGACCAGGGGGAGGACATGGCCGGGAAGGACCACATGGACGTAGGGGTTTGTTGCCCCCTACAACATACTAGGAACCTGGGGGATGGATTACATGTTAGTAGGGGCTTGTCCCCTGCTACAATATGACTTAAAGTTTGACACTCTAGCTTATTGGAAACAAAGTTATGGCAAAAGTTTACTTTTTGTGAAATGTTTCTCTTTTACATGTCCCCACCCCTGTCAGACCAGGGGAGGTCCCTGGGGGCATGGATTACATGGTTAGTAGGGGCTTGTGCCCTACTACACTATCTTAGCTTTAGGTTACTATTTAGCTGATCTGGAAAAAAGTTATGCAAAAATGTTTACCTTTTTTGGTGAAAGTTGACCTTTTTGACACCTCCCCACCCCCCTGTCAGGCCCATGTGAGAACCCTGGGGGAATGGATTAACCCATGGTTAGTAGGGGATTGTGCCCCCCTACAATAATCTAAGTCTGGGTAGGGTACTTCTAGCTCATCTGAAAAAAAGTTATGGCAAAATGTTTACCTTTGGTGCAATGTTGACCCCTTTTGACATTTCCCCACCCCTGTCAGACCCAGGGGAGGACCATGGGGGAATGGACCACATGGCCAGTAGGGGTTTGTGTGCCTCCTCCACAATATAATCTAATTTGGGGTATCAGCTCATCTGGGAAAAAAGTTATGGCAAAATGTTTACTTTTGGTGATGAAATGTTGACCTTTTTTTTTGAATTTACACCACCCCCTGTCCGACCCCAGGGAGGGACCCTGGGGGAATGGTATTACATGGTTAGTAGGGCGGTTGCCATTTCATACCCAATATAATCTAAGTTTGGGGGACTCAGCCTCATCTGAAAAAAAGTTATGGCCAAAATGTTTACCCCTTTTTGGTGTGAAATGTTGACCTTTTTGACATTCCCCCAACCCCCTGTCAGACCCTTCTGCCCCCCTCCAAGATTGTAAGTTGGGTATCGTAGGTAATCTTAGCCTCATCGGGAAGAAAAACGTTATGGCAAAATGTTTACCTTTTTTTGGGTCCAGACACACAACATCCTCCTTACACACATACTTAACATACAGACATGCCATTTCAAAGCCGGATTTTGTATGCAATCGTCCAACAGGACATTGCCATTTCATAAGCAGGAGTGGGCATATGCGCATCCGTCCTACAAATAAGAATTGTATGTGTTAGAACTTTGAAGGGGATAATATGGCCCATTTTACATACTTATCATGGTAAATCATTCCCTTTGGCAAGAACTGCTTTACCTTAATTTGCACTTGTCCTACACTAGTGCAAAGGTCTTGTGCACTCCCATTTGTGTATACCGGGGGGGGCACATGGTTATATTATTTAACAGAATTACCAGAAATATTAAACAATTTCCGTTGTGCTCGTGTACCCTCCATCACAACCGCTGGTAAACAATATTATGTATTTACTTGTGAAACTCACAACAGACTATAAAGAATAATTTGAGCCCGGTGGGCAGCACTATTTCGGTGGCTGGCCTGATCGGGGTGAATTCAACATAAGCTGCTAGGAACCAATATGGATCAGTCCTACTACCAAGTCAATACAGACGTATGATAGTAAATTATGATTTTTCTTCTCATTTGGCAACCCTACGATGCTGAAGTTAACATTGTACGTTTATAAATATGTTACTCTATTTGTTCTTTTTTCATTAAAAAGAGAAAAATGCAAAATTAAAAAAAAAAACCCTAACTTTTTATGCTCATTTTAACCCCAAAAGTGTTAGTACTTAAGATTTTTTTAGCATGATCATGAAAGGACTGTCCCATCTTTAAACTTTGGGAACCTTTTTTAACCCTAAGTCTGACATGTGTTTAGTAAACTACAGTCATAGGCAGTATAGGATGCATTAGGGATTAGGTGCACCAACACCCTCTGGGCTTGGGTTGTGCATACCTCTGGTGTTACAGGAGCTGCCTGTGTTTTACCCTCTGGTCTTTTGCTTTGTCGCCATTCTGCCAAGGCAGCAGCACAGCTGCTGCCTCTCCTGCTCATTGTAATCCCCTATCTAGAAGAGCACCACCAGTAATGTCGGTACGGGCTCTAATAAACAAAAAAAGGACTCCAATAACATGGTTGTGTGATGCCAATAAAGGGGACCGCGAGATTCTTGTTATCGTTAGGCGAACAAAATAACTTTTTTGGGATGTGGATGCCAAAATTAAAAATGCAACAAATACGTAAGGTTACCTACATTTGGATTATTCTGTTTTATAAATACGTGGTCAAATGTGCCCTGCTTTTTAGCTTCCTAAGTTAGTTTAGTAAAGGTGCACGAGAGGATTTTGGAGCACCCCTAATCTGAGGTTGACTAACAGAAGGCCGTAACTCACTTTTTGGGTGATTTTGAGGTTTTGGTACCAAAAAAAATCTGTAACACCTACAGATTTGAGAACACCATGAAGCCTGAAAGACACTATCAGTGTTTGAAAAATATTTGAACTTTGCAGGAAATAACTTCAAAGTGAAGGATAAGTCGTAGAATTACTCATAAGTTACCCTTTCCAAACTGAAGAATGACGAAAAGCAAGAAAACGGCAGTGTCCAGAGATACGATTCCCCATCATATGTACGGTTTGTAGTAAAGTGGTCCGATACGGACAGTAATGATAAAATTCGATTCTGTCTTATTAGGTTGTTTGGTCTTATCATTGCAGGGTTTGTTAGGAAACTGTACTTGTTATATACAGGCAAAAAAATCTGATTTTTGTGATTTTTTCGATTTCTGATTTAGCAAATCATGATAACGTGTCTTAACTCAAGTCTAATTCCTATTGCGAATTAAAGCAAATACATTTCACCAACATCTCAATGGTGCACACTTTGTTTACAACAGAAAGCCTTAACTCTGAGTTTACAACCTTCTGATGGTAATGTATTGGGCCACACAATGAGTTGCGGCTTCATAGCTTGCACCAATTGCCAAAATTGCAACACTTATATTGCTGATTTCTTTAAAAATAATTCAAAGGGGAGGGACATTTGCATAAACATCTGATTGAAATAATGTGTGAATCATAGGCAGGATTGAAAAATGTAACTCAGAGATTACGGTTTCAGTTACCATCAGAAGGATGTAACTCAGCACTTAAAGAACATATCAAAAATTAAAAAACATAAAAAAAACATGTTCAAAATTAAAATTTTTTCTTTGTTTACTAAAGTTTATATAATGTTTGCTTACAGTTACCATAATGAGCTTTATGAGATATTTACATTTGGGAATAGATGAATTAGTAGATTTGCTTAGTAGAAAGAGTAAAAAAATACACATTTCTCAAAAGCAGGAAGTATTTCTAGTAAGGGTAGTGTCAACCCTAGTGCTTTGTTTTCACACGAATTTCGGATTTTTGCACCATTTTAAACATCAACATGTGTTCTATGTTACCAACAAAGGTTATCCACTGCAGACAATCCTGAGCGAAATTTTTTTTTGGCCGATTTAAAACAAACTATTGACCAGGTAAAGTCACAAAAACCGCATGGTCTTAACGGCGGTAATTTAAGCACATTTACGCGTCAGTCGCAAGGCGCAAGCATCGCGTCGCGCTGTGAATTTTTACTGCTACTACTAAAACAAAGTTTTAAATTTTAATGTTTTTCTTTCTGAATGTATACTTTTACATACAATAATCAAATATTGCAAAGTTACAAACCAAAAAGAAGATACGCAGAAACTAAGGGTTGACACTGTCCTTAAGGCTTTCGATTGTCAAAAACCCTCGAGTTATGTCATAGGTAGTGATTTCATATAGATAAACCCCAATACGATATTTTTTACTTGTCTTTTGGTCACAGAAATGCCTTAAAAGTGAAAACAAGATGCAATTTTCACATGCTAATTTTAATTGCAAAAAATAGGCTGAATTTTGTTGTATTTGCCCTATAGAAAATTAGAAACTATACAATTTTTATACCAAAGAAATATTTTTTTCATATGGGGCATTTTGATAGAATGCTTTACATTAGTACCAAATCACGATTTCCAATTGTCTTATGAACACCTGTTTGGAAATATCTGTTGCACCTTTAAACCAAAGTTTCAATCAGAGGTGTCCCCGCTAAGGGGGTGTACGGATACATTTAACACTGGCAATACTGCTGTGTTAGGATTTATTAAGCAAGATAAACTTGACCGGATGCTCCCCCCGAAAAAAAACAAGGCGGTTTCTCAAACCACAAGGTCCCCCGCCCGTCGCAATAGTAAAAGAGGAAACGCAAACATACATAAAAAATACTGACTGTACCACATCCACAGTTTCAGACCATACACACCATTTGGCAGTGATTTGACCCTCAGTGACACCCGATGACCTGGAATGACCTTGAAAAAAATAAACATCGATATTGACTATACCGACTCAGGTTTGTTGGCATACCCAGGGTGTGCCCCAATAAAGTGTGCAAGCAGATAAACTCGGTTTCTCAAAAACTGCTGAAGCTGTGGCATTTCATCTTTCATAGAGGCTATTAAGTATACTCTTTTGTATAATTTGCGAATCCCAGACAATCCACCACGCAAACCAGAGATATCAACAAATATTAAAGACGATATGTTTTTCATCCATTCCAATGGGCTTTACACAGTTAGTGATCATCGGTCTATTAGTAGGTTCGTGGCTCAGTCGTGTGCAGTGACTAAATGATATGACCGAAGAATCTGAAGGTGATATGCTACTAATTTAATACAGTGCCTATCTAACAAATATCTTACATAATATGTAACAATAACTTTTAGGGCTGACAATACTTATTCTCAAGGGTTTCTTGGGGTTAAAGATGTTAATTGAACAGATTTTTAAGAAAGCAGTGAATGTTTATGAAATTTTAGATTCAAGTCATGTAAAAGTAAGCAATATACATAAATAAAATGACAGGTGGGATCCTCTTAGCTCAGTTCAATGAAAATTCAATGGCATATCTTCCAATTGTCTTATAATTAAAAACTTAAGAGCGAGAACGTCAAAAATCTTGTCTGTTGTGTCATTACACATTTGGGTCTGGTTAAAAAGTTGCCAGGCAAGGACGTTAATGTCATCAAGCTATTAAAGGGTTAGCAGCGATTTGCTAATCCGAACCATCGAAAAAATCATCAAAATTAATATTTTTATATTTTTTGTTACTGGCATGGATATGCCGCACATTAACTGCACGTGGTTGGCTGGAAATCCGTGTATTAAAGGACACTATCAGTGATTATCCGAAGAGTGGAAATGTTTGAAATTTGCAGAAAATAGCTTAAAGTGAAGAACACGCCTGTAAAAATTCTCTTATGTTCTTTTCCAACTGAAGAATGACCGAACAACAAGAAAACGCAGTTTCAAAGATACGAATCTCCAATCGAATTCGTGTTAGTATAGTAAGTGTCCGAACGGAACACTTATGACTAAAAATCGATTTGTTCTTGGTAGCGTTGCTTTTGGTCGTATCATTTTTCAGGGTATGTTAGGATACCTATACTTGTTAAGACCAGGCAAAAATACTGTTTTTGATGATTTTTTCGCTTTTCTGATTTAGCAAATCACTGAATAGTGTCTTTAAGACAAGGCCAGTACTTTTAGCTGATTCCGTAATTTATATAAGTGCACGCACAAATTCGGACTTGAGATCAAAAAAGCTTCGCGTATATCACAGATTTTCAGCGTGATGTGCACCACGATCAATAAGTTGACCTCAAACAAAAGATGATTGATTTTGTATTTTGACTGGTGTAAAACCGCAATCAAGCTGTTTAGTGTGGCAGATTTTGAGATGCAGTGAGCTGTATGTATTGCGTGAGACGGTAGCGACAAAATATCCTCAAATACTTCATTTTTTTTCTCTATTTGGTGTTCTGTTTCAACATTGAAAGCAGTTATATGGAATGTAAACACTTATCCCTGCTTTATACGTTCACAAAATGCATTCCACATTTTTCGATTCTATCGCATTATCGCTGATAATCCCTTAATTTATTTTCTTGTAAAAAAGAAATTGGACTATGTATTCATTCAAAACAATGTGGACTCAACTTAGTTTACAAGTTTATCTATTAGCAGAAATGCTATTTATAACGGCGAAAAACGGCCACAGGTAGAGATAACCAAAATAGAAATATTAGGCAAGGCTCGCTCCAGTGTATGCTCATCCAATGCGTATAGGCGTGCGTTCGAGCCATGTGAGATTAGCTATCTTGTAATTTCCCTGGACAAGCAATTAACCGCCTGAGTTGTCTTCGATTTACCCATGCGATATTGGGAAGCCTGATCACGGGGCGAGGGTTATCTCGATGTAGTTTGCTGATAAGGGAAGCGCTGATCCCGATCTGCTGCAGCTGCATCCCTTGAAATGAGCTAAATGGTTATGGTCGTTAGTTTTTTTTTTTTTTTTCGTTGGACAAAAAAGTCCAAAAATCACAGAGGAAGATCCGTCTTTAACCAGCTGATAGTGTCATCATCCAGGGTGATCAGGATGGAATTCATCTTGGGATTGTAAAACCTCAGTCTAATCTATGATGTGGCTAAGGGTTTGTGGCTCTCCACATAGCCAGTTTGGTGATGGTTATACTCCGATCTTGCGAGGAAGTTATTGTACGACCAACGCCAGTTTTGAGTTGTGAGGTTGACCCATGCTGTCCTATCAAGGTCACAGTCCGTGGGCTTGCTAGATGGGCTGTACACAAACTGCTTTAGGTTCAAAGTAGAGGATGACCCATTGCTCCCACAACCACGTCATTGATCCAAGATGATAGATAGGGATACTGTGAATGCAGTGTCATGAATTGGGGAGCAAAGTGAATCCTTGGAATTCTCTGATCCTCAAATCAAAGGGTGTTGGTGGTGGGATGAAGACTACAAGGTCATCACATTTCTTGCGAGATGATCGTCTGAAGGTTCCTCTAAGATTTGCAGGAGCTATTCCAGATAGAAATTGCGGAAGGTATTCTAACAGGCGTTGCCAAAAGCAAAACTAACAAGTCGTACATCTGCATCATTAGGGAACGGACATCATTTGTGTGAATGTACGCTGTGACTACCATACTGGTGCAGAGTATTCAGCAGTGGTATGACAGGGAACAACAGTGATGTATGTAGGGTCAAAGGATGCAACCCATCCAGTTCCTGCGAGTCTTCTGAGGAGTTTGACACAAGACTGCGTGGCAGCGACTCATTGGGTGTTGATTGAAAAGTAAGGCTGCGATCCATTGTGACGCCAACCGGTACTTCCGTGTTGGGTCATGTGACAGTTTTTCTCCTCTATGAGTGATGTTTAGTTCTCTTTTTGCGCATACGGATTTGCCAGGTGGCGGAAAACAGAGCTGACGGTCTTGGGTTTGCTGAGTTTCAAGGTGCCATCGGTGGAAGGGCAATTGTTACAGTATTATGGGCTTCGCAGCCACTGTTTATCAGGACTCAAGGAGCAGCCGTATTCCAAGTGCCGTGTAGGGGTACTGCGAACAATCTCCCTTTGGATATCTGAGACGTCGATGTGAAGAGACTGGGTGCCAGGACAGAACCTGTGGGACACCATTCGAAGTTTGCGCTTCTACTGCGTTGCCCATTTGATGTCTCAGGACGAAAGATATGTTTGGAGAGCAGCAATGAATGAACTTGACAAGCTTGAACCTCCAGGGACGATTTTGAGTAGCTTGAGGTAGAGGCCTCGGTGCCAGACTGTATTGTACGCAGCAGTTAGGTCAATGAAGACTCTCCAAAACTTCTGCTTCTTCTGGAAGCGTATCGCAGGTCATTAACTAGTCTTTCTATCTGGTCAGTTGTTGATTTACCTCTTCGAATCCAAGCTTGGGTGCGGGGTTAAATTTGCCTCGACCGTACCATTGATTCTACCGAGTATCAGTCTCTCGAGCAGCTTATAGATGTGAGATCATAGCGAGGCGGTCTGTAACTATTGGGGTCATTTGCGGGTTTCTTGGGCTTCAGGATTGCAATGACCTTTGAGGTCTTCCATCTGGAGGGAATAGTTGATTTTCCCATGCAAGTTTAGAAAGGAGGAGTTGGGAGCCATCGCACCGCTTCGGGTTGCATAGTCTTCAAGAATTCTGTATATGGATGTTGTCATTGCAGGAGCTTTCCCATTCTTGAGAACTTTATTGCTTCAGGTGATTCTCATCGTAGGATGATTGGTTGGGACATGGGGCTTGACGGTGGAGAGGTTGTAGAAGATGTTTAATCTCCGCATTAACAGCACGAGAGTGGGATTTCGCCTGTGGCGTGTGGTCTTGCCACTTTCATGTTGACAAGCAAAAAAAAATACTGAGCGATGGAGTTTGCAGAGAACAGGACACGGCTTAGCTGGACAAGCTTACGCCCGGTGAGTTGTTGATGGTGTTCCAGGCCTTGGGATTGAGTGGGTAAAAAGTTGATATTGGATATCTCCTCCTCCCATCTAGTGCGTCTCTTTTGCCAAAGCAGATCCAGTAGATGGTTACCCTTTGCTGTTCCCTCAGTATCGCAGTTGGTATTCCAATACGCTTTGTATAACTCGTCGATTCTTGTCACAACAGGGGTGTAGGATTCCTTCTGCCTCTTGGACAGGAACATTAGTGCTTGGGGGAGCCCTGGAGCAGAAATTCAGGAATATGCACTCATTGATGTTAGATGAAGCCGGGTCTGCAGCGTGGATGACAGTTCGCTTCTGTGAGTGTTTGAACTGGACCAGTTGGATTTCTGAAATTCCATCTCTTTCTGTAGAGGCTGAGAGATAATGACCTTGATGTCAATGGTGACAGGATAGGGCAATGACCTGATCTGGAAATCTAGGGAGGACCGTTATGGAGCAGCGGGATAGGATGTCGCTGTGACGGTTGACAGGCGGACAGGTACATGTCCCATGACTGCTAGACTAGAAGGTAGGTGGATCTACTATCAACAGAGTTGGAGGTCTTGGGGGACTTCAACCATTCAAGCAGACGCTTGCCATTTGTCAGTTATGGGAGTATCCCCATGATGCATTCTACGTTGACATCTCCGAAGAGAGGGAGCTCAGCTGAAATACGGAAGGGAGTTGAAGTCTGACTCAGGTGGTGGTGGCTTATAGATGTTGGGAATGGGTTCCCATTGCTTAAAATTTTATGGTATGGTTGGGCCCACAGGGATCAGCGGCCATTTGTGAAGGCGCTTAGAGGCCAATAGAATTAAGGAGCTATATAAATCTCTGCTATTATTATGATATTATTATTGATTTGTGAGATAATAATTGTAAGCATTTAAGAATACATCGTAGCTTAATCATAGCAGTTTAATTTAATGCCTATTTGCATTTAATCAATCTCTGAAACTAATACCCTGTGCCTTTTGTTGTTCCTAAGTTGGAATTATAATTCATTAGTGGGATGCATGAATACAGCAGTAATTCAATATGTTGGAAATCACTCACACGACAGCAGACAGACAAGTAATGATGTTAAATGTGTAAACCCATTGGAATGGATGAAAACAGATGGCCTTTAATAATCTGTTATATCTGTAGGCTTGCGTGGGCGGGGGTCATGGGATTTGCCACAATTTATATAAAAGCCGGATAGTAATATCCTCCATGAAAAGGAAATTCACACGCTTTCGTCGTGTTGAGAAATTGGAGTTTATCTGCCTTGCACCACTTTTTGGGACACCGTCGTACAGGCCTACTACCGTGATTTGACCTTGGATGACCCTGCATGACCTTGAAAATGACCTTAACATTTTTTGGCACTGAATGTTGACCACACCCCCAAGTTTCTTCAGCCCACCATGTATTTAGAGATTGACAGGGATGGACCCACACTTTGAACTGACCTTCAAAACTTTTGACACTAACTGTTGACTCATCCATCGAGTTACATCATTTATTTATTATTTATTTATACGGTATAACCCAGAAAATACAGCAAGTGTGAGGACATCTGGTTAACAACGCACTCAATACATGAAAAATACAAATGAAAAATTGCAACAAGATCAAACACTAAATATATCGCATTTAGCCTGTCAACCAGAGCAGGAATTGTAGAATTCCTATACCTGCTAGTTCTATCTCGGGAGATCAAGTTGGTTGGAACTTTGTAGGTTGGACCATGTCTTGACGTTTTTGGACCAGAAGCATATTTTTGTGACATCAGATTTCTGAAGATTATGGCCGAAGCCTAGGAGTAAATTGTCCCCATCTTAAAATAGCGAGCAGGACTCAAGTCTGTTCAAAGCCTCGCATAGCATCCATATTGATTCACAAAATTATGCAGCAAGCACGTTTCTAACTAGCTCCATTTGGTCACATTGATATTTGGTGAGACTACTGTGCCACAAAGGGGAGGCATATTCCAGCACAGGGCGCACATACATTTGGTTAAACCGCACATAGATCCTTGGCGGAGGCTTGGAAGCGCTTCAAAACATACAACATATACATTCTTTGAGATGCTTTTGATATCATCTGTTTCACTTGAAAATCCCAAATAAGTCATTTTGAAGCGTTCACACCAGTAGTTTCATGTTGGTCGTCTAATTTAAAGGTGTGTTCCGATTTAGGTGTATTGTGTTCTCTACTGATACTTGAGCCTGGCACTTGCACATACAACACATCAAGTACCGTGGGAAACAAACTTCCGGTTTAGGTAGACGCAATAATGCAGTTGCAAAGCCCTATTCAATACTGTTGTAAGATAAAGTGGTTAACCACTAAAACGGCGGTTTTTTGTTATATTTGGGAATGAAATGGATTCGATGAGCTCAAATTTTCAGGACAGGACAATGAGAAAAAATACGCCCTTTCATCTGATATCAAAATCTATACTACTTCCGGGGTAATCAGGGGGGGGCCCAAGACGATCGGAACAAGCAACCTTTAATGCTCACGGTTAAGAGTGTAAATTAGGAAAATTTGGTTCCTTCTTTAGGGTACATATGTGCATTATATGGCATTTCTCTGGCTTGGGGAGCATCTCATTTTCAATTGCACACGCAACAAGTTTGTCCAGATCAGTGAAGGCTGTGAGGTATGATAGAATTTTGGACCGATAACTTCTCCTAAGGGGTAGTCCGTCCACATACGCCAATGCAAGGGGTCATCCTGACACAGTCATTAGCCCACCGCAGAAAGAAAAAATAAATGGCCAAATTACTTAGTGCATTGAGGCCACACTCCCCACACGAAAAGGGAAGTGGAACGACCTGCCCTGGATCATTACCGTTTGGGTACAGTTACAAAGAAAATTCACAGATAAAAGGCCATTATGTCCCACGCACGCCAATTAATCAACTTGTTGATTGCTACGTTATGGTTGATCCTGTCGAAAGCCTTAATGAAATCAATTGACAGAGAGGTAGTATTAATGAGCAAGTGGTCGATTCCCTAAGGGACTGTGTCGACAAGACAACCAAATAATGTGTGGGAGAACTATTTGGCATGTTCCCATATTGCTTACATCAAACATGAGGGGAAAAATCTTCCAGAGACCCAATCGGCCAAAAACTTCTCAAAAGAGCTTGCACAAATTACTTAACAAGACTTATTGGTCTTACTTGTCGAGAGTCTTTGCATTGAGGAATTTGGTGAAGGGTGTTGTTTTGTTTAAATAGAGATTTTTTCACCAACACATCAGGGAAGACGCCATTCTGTAAGCAATTATTATAAATGTGGGTCAACGGATCAGCTAATCAATGCAAATTCTTTTTAGCCAGTTTTGAACGGGAATATCACTCGGGTGGTGGCCTTGTTGTTTTACTTGTTTTCAAGCTTTGATGACTTGTCCAAAAGTTAGCTAAAGGTGGGAGCAAGGTGGGTCGATATTGCGGGTAATGTGGCAAGATTCCCAGTTGGGGCATTGGTTTGCAAACGCTAGCAAGTGTTTATTTTATGATTCTTGCTAGTTCTGCGGGTCCTTTGCCAGATGGTCCATGTTCAAAGAATCAGAGGACTCGACCCAGCAGCTTTTAACATGTGTTTGTGCCATTTACCTGCGTTATTATTTCGCAGACCATCAATGGGTTATGATAAATTTTGCTTAGCACCGGGTGTGGTGACCTACCACCAGACGAGCATGACGCAAACCTCCGTGCACGTGGAGCACGACGTAGCCGTTATGTTTTAGATTTTTTCCATATTGCCATTTTATAGCCATTGTCACACGTTTTCATCATGCTTTTTAATTTTTCAGTATCCATGGTTTATGCCTCCTCTCGACATTTCACCACTTTTTCATGTGAAAATAGAATTTATATTTCTCAAGCATAACTTTTTCAAACCTAGAAGCCTTTTCTTCGGCGTTGTCTCAATGGAAATATATCATTCCAAGCTTCTGATGTATCCATGTCCAAAATGCACGCTTGGCTGAGTCAGTAATGGACGCAGGTTTTACGGTATGCTTAGGCGGAGCAACTGTAGATATGGAAATAGCGTACATAACACACGGCTGCCTTCCAAGTGGAGAAAGTTGGAGGGTTCACCACAGAATTCTGACATATCGGTAAAATTTTAGCTATGAATACTGTCTTCAACATGTAGGAAAGTGTATAAACCTGCTTTCAGTTTGCATGTTGCTCCACAACCGCAGTATCAAAATCGTTAAAGCCACCCATGATCATAAAGGGAGGGACATTCTTACAAGTACGTAAGCGATCAATGGTGGTAAGCAGATGCTCCCGAAGCAGATATCTAATTTGCGCATTTTTTTTTTTGGTGGAAAATACACAGAGGCGATATATAGTCACTCTTGTACTTAGTTATGTTAGTCTACCCATATATTTCAAGATTTTCAGAAAACAACGTCAGGAGGAATATCACTATTGATGTAGTCTTGACCAAAAACAGCCCCGCCACCTGTGTTTTATCATGCAATTTATGTCATTACGATTTAGCAGTTATATCATGATTAGGTTTAAATCATCAGCCATATTTCTAAACAGGGTTTCTGCAACTCCCTGCTACACAAACATTATGTGATCAAGAATGCACTGTCGTAAAACTAGTCCAGCTGTTTTTAAAGAGCGAGGGTTCGTAAACAGGAAACTCGGCAGTTTCGGACTATGCGCAGCCCTTGGTATATTTGTAATAAACCAGATTTCTAATCATTTGAGCCCCATTATTTACCAACTCCGATCGTTGACTAATATGGACTTTAATGTGTTTATGTGTGTGTAGTGCCGGCAGCGGGAAGCCTTGATTTGGCATTGAGATCAACATCTCTGATTATAAAGTTTTTTTTCGATGATATATCTCCTGAAAAGGGAACAATGGAACCAAGGTGGGTCTTGTAAGATTGAACCCGTGGGCAATTTGAGAAATCCAAGATGGCCGCAATTGGGCTGTTAAAACTCTTTAAATTGCATTATACACAGACAGGTCCACCAAAACTGCAAGGGAATTAGTGTTTTTGTGTAATGTTGGACTTGTTTGGGAGGAAAACTTTAAAAATGCACATTGTATATTAGAGTTCATGCGTGAATCATAGTGAAAAATCCCAGATGGCCGCCCACTTTTAAAGTAGGAAATCACAAAAATGCAAATTTCATTGAGAGGTGCAAACCAAAACTACAAGTCCTACAATGTAGTGACTGTTATTCCCTTGCCATAATATGTACTGGAAAATATAAAATACTAAAATTTAATTGTCACATTGGGGCAATAAAAGATACTTCAAGATCGGCCGCCGCTGAATGTTTTAAAGGCGATGATTTTCATAAAATTAATTTATACCAATCAAGATAAATGAAGGCAAAAAGAGGCATTTCTTACACATTAACTCGTAGTAGGGGGTGTAATTTTTAAAGCACTCGGACACTATAGCCTGTAATAACCATTTTTGTAGAGTATAAGTACCGGTGTGAAGCAGATATAGTCCGATGGGAGCCATTTAGTCCGGGGGATTCCAGAGAATGTTCACCATTGTTCCCGGACTATGAGAACGCCGACAAGGTTACTCTACACCAGAGTTAATAAAACTAGTTGTCCAATTGATACGCCAACCAGATCAATGCACACTGTACTGACATTATGGTCCATTAATAGTTTCTCATGCTTGGTCCGGTTTCTTATTCCGCTTGGTTACTTGTTTTCTCATTTCGGAATTCCCTCTCTCCATGGCATGACAGAAGACGAAGAAAATGTCATATTTGAAGAACCACGTCCACACCTTTGCTCCACATGTTTTGCCTCACCTCACATGAGCACTTACTCCACTATGAGCACTAATCAACTTCAATATTTCATTAGGAGCATAGGGCAAATCATTGGGACGCGACTTGCAACAGCGACTGGCCTTTCGTTTTCCAGCCATTCCAGCCAGCTGAGTTCGTACCAGTTCAGCTGGATCAGATTTCAGAGCATCCCTCCAGGATAAGCAACCTGAAGATGTGCATGGGCTACATTTTTCCTTGAAGGCTTCATCAGGGGTAGCAGGGAACATAGTTTAGGTGCAGAAGCCGAACTTCGAGCTACTTTAGATGTCCTAGTTCTGTCTTCATCCGACAGTCAATGATATGCAGATTCCCATAGCATGCCAGAAGATGGATGTGACTGCGATCAGGACATCACCATGAGACCATCGAAGTAACACCCAGGCAGGTTAATGACACTGTTACCTCGTAATACTTCAAGGCTCCAGCCTTGCCTTGCTGCATAATGGGGGCTGCTACGGTTTTTTGTCACAACCACTCAGGACCGTGGGGCAAGCCAGTAAGTCTGGCATGATCCAAGGGCTTTTGTCGGTGCATTGATATCAATAGAAGTGTCCCTGCACAGGTTTTTTTTTGATGTTCATCATGGACAGCCCTGGGAAAATATCGCCTGAAAACAGAAGTGTAGCAACACAAACGGCGGAGGGGAGTGGCTCTTACCAGTACGGGGTCCTGACTCGGCATGTCGACCCCGCTCCACGGGAACCTTCACAAGGGTCCGTGAGAAGGTGGTAGCGGAGTTCATCTTCGTCTACGTAGACGACTGGCTACTGCTGGCGCCATCCTCGCAGAGGTTCCAAGCCTTTATCGAGGCGGTCCTAGACCTGATAAAAGTCACTCGGTTTCATAACCTGGACATGTCAATCTCTCACTCTCCCAGAGCCCCCAGTTCTGGGAGCGAGATGGAAATTTTGTTGGCAAACGGTGAGGCCCACTCTGAACGAAAGAGTAGCCTCGGTCGTGGCTTGTGCCCGAGCAATCTTGGAGAGCATGTCGGTCCCAGCCAGGCTAGGGCTTCGGATTCTGGGACTTCTGGCACGCCTCTTGGTGGTTCCTACTGCAGATTACGAATGAGGGGTATCTCAGATCCACTATGCTCAGGTACTTACGACCTGGTACCACCCAATGTACCATCCGGATTTCAGTTGACCCTGAAATGGTTCTCCGATGGGTGGTGCATTTCAAGCCAAACTTGAAGGGGGGAGGCCCCTTCAGGAAAACTAACACCCTCCGTGACGCGACGACAGACCAGATGCGTCGTGTGATGTGAGGGCCCACTTTAGGGTCCCCAAAGTGTCGGGCCGTTGGACACCGCCCATGCAAGCTCGCTATCGTATCAATGTGCTCGAGCTGTGTGCAATCTTCCTGGCACTGGATCGCCCTGACCAGGTGAAAGGTGATCATGGTCCATGCGCAAAACATGACGGTAGTGGCCTACCTCAACAGGGGGGACAAGAGCCCAGGTATCTGCAAGGACGGTAGTCAGCTCCTAGAGTGGTGCAGCAACGGGACATTGCCTTAATAGCATACAATGTACTAGGGGTGGAGAACGTCCTAGCGACGCCCTCTCCCGGAAGTGCACGCAATGCCAGGCGCAATCGAAGGTAAGGGGTCGTCAGTGGAATGGCACCCCCTGCCGGTCAATTTCGAGGATACAGCGTCCACCACGTGGACTTTCGCCTCCACTGGGAATCACAGCTTCCGCGCGTACTACTCATGGAGTCAAGATCCCAGAGCCGTGGGTCAGGACGCGATGATTGGATCACGTGCCTATGTATCCCCTCCCATTGCGATGTTTGTTTGTTTGTTATTTATTCGGGAATCGACAAAAAGGAAAAATTACCAGATATTTACAAAACCAACATCAAATAAGCACTTAGGCAAATACGTCAACAGTCAATAGCCAGGATTAACCCATTAAGTCGGGAATTGCCAAACTTAGTTCCAATGGGGTCCAAGAAAATGACAGAGGCACCCAGTGAGCCGAGGACAACAATAATGCAAAAATTAAAAAAAAAAAAAAAAAAAAAAAAAAAAAAAAAAAAAAAACACCCCACAAACCCAAACCATAAGACTGGAAAGTAGTTAGGCAAATCCAGCCGACCCATGGCCCAGGCGATATGGTAAGATGGAGTAACCAAGATATTTTGAACGTGGCCTTATCGCTACACATGTGAATTGGAGGGCAGTTATTCAAGTCAGTATGCCATTATAAAGAAAAGAGAAATACTAACAGTCTGACATTTAACCCTAGGGACTTGAAAGTTACACAAGCTAATATGGGATGATAAAATGGAAGATCCCAAACTTAGTAAAAAATTGATTGAGATATGAGGGGCCAAAAGAGTTGAATATGTTAACCCTATGCTGAGTCGTCGTTGCCTAACTCCGTTCTTGAAACCCAAGAGAGACCCACTGAACCCAAAGTGAGACTCTTGACCAAACATGATTCCCCGGCGGTGGACATATGCAGCACAAAACGACGCACTTCCATCACGAATGATGAAAGATTACTGACACTTCTACTAATACCACAGTACACGAGGTACAACAGTAGTCACATGACACTGTAAATAAAGCCGAAACAGAGTGTCACACGCAAGTCACGTGCTAAAAAACACGCGAGTGTTATATAAAACTTGAGGTTTTCCAGTCACCTTGTTAATGATGGAATTAACCATAGAATCACCTGAATGGTTTGGTCAAGAGTCACCCCAGATAATTAAGAGCTTTATGAGATGTATTTTTTGGCCATTAAAGATGATTTGAAAATCGGTGACCTTTTTAATGATTTTTGGAAACCAAAGAAAATGCATTCAGTTTTGCAGGCCCGCAAAGAGAGAGCTTGTTGTCAATAGACCAGTTATTACCAAGAGGTTCAGGTTCAAACTGAGGCTTCTGGAAACAACTTCAGGGTCTTTGTCAGATGAAATAAGAACACTGTCATCTGCATAGGGTAACAGCCACGATTCTTCACAGAGATTTCCATATCGTTGCAATAGCACAGATAAAGCAGAGGACTTAAAAGGCTCCCTGAAGGCCAGACCAAGGTTGAGATTTGGAAATTAGAATTAATACCATCTATGGAAACGAGCTGTTGTCTATTGGATAAATAAGAGTGAAACCAAGCGAGTGATTCCCATCGCCTCAAGTTTGTTACCCAAAAATCGGAAGGTTACGCTGTCGAACGCTTTTGGACATCCAAAAGAAGCATGCCGACATAATTTCCTTTAGACAGCTCAACTCCCAATGCAGTCAGCAAGACAACAGCAGACATGATCCGTCGACATCCAGAACGAAAGCCCGACTTGATATTGGACAAACAAGGCCTTAGATCGAAGGAGCCCTCACTCGAACACAGACACATTTATCCAATACCTTGGAGACGCAACATAAGGACGCCAAACATGTATATAGTTTCCAACATCCAACCTGCTTTCTTTTAAATAGGGGCACGACCCCCAGCAGTCCAAGATAGTCCGGCACCCAGTGTTTAGAACGATTGACAAGTGACAACATGTGTAATTATGGGGCAAGATGAAAAGCACCCTCTTTCAAGAACTCGGGTGGGAAGCCCATCCAAACCTGCCCCTTTAGAAATCAGGTTGAAAAGTTATTTACAAACAAAATCCCCCACCAACAGGCCTGAGCACAAACCCATCACGAACAATTGGCCTTGCTCCCAACAAAAAATCAACGAACGAAAACGACACCGTGCCAAACACCCCAGCTGGAGAAGGCAATTTCCACCTGACTAAGGAAGCCGCAACCGCAGAGAAAAAGGCGTTTGATATAATTACAAACTGAGGTGTGGTCAAAGCACAACCCGCCATCGGACATTAGGACACCTTTGCCCACCTGAGGTCCGAGCGAGCTATACCCAAGACTCTTCAAAGTTGCCATAAATTACGGGGGCCCCCCCGACACCAACAAGTCGAGATTGCAAATAAGAGGCATTAGCACTCTTTATTTACCTTTGAAATTTGGATTACGTAAGGAGGGTTAATCTTCATAGCCCGAAGGCACAGCATCACCTTTTTCATTGACGTCTCCTTTTTTCACGCCTATGAATTTTATCTAGGATGCAGGTGGTATCCACGGTTCGTAAGATTTTTGGTTATACGGAGAGTACGCTTAGGGCCGACAACATTTAGAATAACGGTCAATAACATTTAAAATTGACCAGCATCAACAACACCATCGGTAGCCAAAACAGAGACAGCCGCAAGCACTAGAAGTTAGAAAAAAAACATCGGCATCATAGGTTTCCGGACCAATAGAAGCAGTGTTATGAGAAGCAATGGGACGGAACCGAACAGACTTTCTCGGTGCAGTGCAGTTACACAGGAAATGGTCCTGAGACAAATTGGTAATAAAACACCAACCGAACAAACCAAAGCGTTGGAATAATAATGATTGATCAATGATGCTCTTCAGAGGTATCAGTGACCGAGTGGGTTTGATCATTTACCTGCTTTTAAACCTGCACAAGGAAATTAAGTTAAGGTAGGGTTTATACAATGAGATATGATTAATACCATTGTGACATATATTAGTGTCCCCTAATATATAAGTTTCCTGTGAATGAAAAGCAAAATTTTTGAAAGCACGGAATCAACTTTATACATAGAAAAATTCTTTGAATAAGTTGGGATCTGGTAGATAGTCCCCACTAAATTGGTTTTTGGTTTGGGTAGAAGACGTCACACCACACTGCCTCAAAAAAAATTCATCAATAATGAGATCAATCCGTGGGTTATACGCAATATCAGCTCTTATATACATGCAGACCCCGCCACCTTGCGCGACCGCGATCACGGCGCAAGATTGAGTAGCCGTCAATCAAAATTTCAGAATCAGTTCCGACGAATCCAGCACGACCTCTAGATCGACACCACGCAGCTTTGGAACAGTTACGATAAGTCCATTTTCGACAGTTTTGGCCAACAGTGATCTTTGTTATTAAGATGAAGGAAAATGTAAACCTCTAAGGTTCAAAACAGTAAAAGAGTTTGGGATCAGATGAGGAGGGCAGTTGAGTAGCAACTGTTCTGCGCTACTATCACTAGGACGCAACCTACAAACAAATCAAGATCAGCATTAGCAAATGGTAAGCTATGTACGGAGCATTTGTCACAGATAAATGAAATTTCGGCCATTGCAGCTTTAAATAGTTTGTCGTAGGCTATTAGGAGATACATGCACAGCGGACTATGTGTCCATGGTCAAAAGTGTCACAGCTGATGCTGCTGCGAGAGGTAATACCACAACTGCAAGTCACACAGGGAAACTTAGATGGGCGTCGTCCACTAGAGGTCTCGAATCAGGCACCACCAGCATTCTTAGGTGGGACCAGGATTGGGGACCAATATCACCACCTTTCAAGCAGTGCATACAGAAAAAAATGGTAACTTGTCCGAAGGGTGCGAGTTTGACTGTCGGTACTAAACGTGCGACAAAGAGCCCTCGAGTGACGTAGGCGGGACGCTCGATGATATCGAGAGTCCTCGAGAAGGTAGCTCGGTTCCGACAATTGCTGGTTCTGATTGATGGCCCAGTGGCCAGCTCAGCAGCTGGGGTTCCCACGGCTTCTAGAACTGCTAGTGGGGGACTAGTGGCTGCTAGTAGCGATACTCCAGCCGACGCGTCCGGCCCGGAGCGTATTATCCATGCTCTCAACTTGACTGTCTGGCGCATTGCCGCCAACAATACACTCAGCGGGACTTTCTGAAACAGGTTGCCGCGCTCGCTGCTCAGGCAAGGAGGCAAATTGAGAATACTATGATTCTCGACTCTGCCGGGTCTATCGATGGTGCGCCAATCGATGAGGAGGAGGAGATTGATCTGCTGTTCTGCGTATGTTAGGGCAACCCGTGAGGGTTTGGGCTTCCAAACAGTCAAGTGCTACCGTTACTGGATTGGGGGCAGCTCCATCGGGGCTTCAGAGACAGCCACAGTAGGCTCTAAATAGCCCAAATCCTCCAGATTTGCTGAAGGGATGTTTTCGGTTCGTCCCCCGGTTTGTTCACTCGTTCCGGAGTTGGGACTGCCGCTAGTGCTCCAGTTCTTAGAGGACTTCGAACCAATGGAGAGGGCCAGTCTCCTGGGACAGGAAGAGGCATTTCTGTGGCAGTCGCTTCCGGGCGATGGGGGTTCCCAAATACATTAAATTGTCCATTGACGCGTGGCTCACCTGCGGGTGTGAAGGACGGCGTGTCCATCCCCCCACGCCTAAGATTCAGACTCTGTCTTTCAAACCGTGCCCCAGTGTTTATCCCGGACATGCCTTGGCTGGGGCGGTCAAAGAAACCATGGTTGCCCGGTCAGGCATAAAATGGGACCGCAGCATCTTGAAAGGATCCGGAAGATATAACAGCTTTTCATCTAGACGCCCCCAACCCATATGGTCACAGCCGCTGGGTTGCCCCAACCATCCACACCGAAAACATCACAATAAGTTGGTCGGCTCTCGGGGTAGGTAACAGCTATCAAACATGCATTTGAGTTGCCCCGTCTGTACAAACGCAATATTTAGGGGTTTTTTGGCACCACGGCAGCCATCTTGGATTTTTAAGTGCTAAGGGTGACAATTTTTACATCCATCTAATTCATGTAGTATACTATTCGAGCTATATAATCAAGATGAGGAAAAATGATTAAACGTTGTTTGTATTGGTTGATCTCTCTGTGAAAAGTACCATTTCTGCTTAAAATGGCGGACATCTGAGATTGCTCAAATAATCAAGCGTGCCTTCCAAGAACATTAGATTTACATTTCCACCTAAAACATGAAAAATTTTTTTGGGGAATTATTTTAAAAAAAAACATACCAAGCATTGGGGTGTCCGTGTCCATGGAAACTGCAATTTTTGGGGTTTTACAGTGAAATGGGCGGCCATTTTGGTATCTCAAGGCCCAAGGGTGGCAATTTCACACCCACCTGATTCTCATTCTATACTTCAAAGAAGATATAATCAGCTGAGAAAAACTTTATCATAGATTTTTCTTACTTCCTCTCCGCGGCTGGGACTAGTGGATCCACATTCTACGGCTCCTTGTCTACTTCGATTACAAGGGTCTTTAAAGACAATATCAGTGATTTCAACGAAAGAGTCAAAATATTTGAAACTTGTAAGGTAACTTAAGTGAGGACAAGTCTCAAAATTCAAATACGTATTTTTTACTGAAAAAATTGACAAGAAAAGGTAGAAAACTGCAGTGTTCAAATTATGAATCGCCGTTTCAATTACGTGGTTACAGTAAAGTGTACGTCGGACAGAATGACTAAAAATTTCGCTCCTTACCACTTGTAGGGTATGTAGGATACCTACACTTGTGTACAAACATGCAAAAAATCTGGATTTTGATGCTTTTTCAATTTATGATTGAGCAAATAACTATAGTGCCTTTAATTCTAAAAAAAAACCTCATCACTAATGCTCATGTTTCTGTTGTAAGGTAAAAGTTCACCTTTGGGTATAGCATAAGTCGAGTTTATTAAAACTATCACTGTTCACGCCCAAGAATCAGAAAATCGCGAATAGTGAGCATCATAGCCAGATTTCGTGTTTACATTCAGTCTGTGGAGGCCTTGCATCCACAGTGCAAAACCAACACTGTGCTGTATAGTATGTGTTATGGCATATGTACTCACGTTTGAAAAGCGGCATCAAATTTCAAAATTCATCTACCGAAATTGACAAGTTTATAGCAATTTTCCCATTTTGACCGTATTTGACCTTTGACCCAGGCCAAAATGACCCATCTCCAAACTCTTCACCAATACGTGGGAGACATATATGGTGCGAAGATGGACACTCATACTTGCTTAGATAACAAAGATATAGTGGTATGACAAGGTTATAGCAATTTTAACCCTATTTTTTATTTTTGACCGTATTGACATTTGACCCATGACACATGACCCACTTCGATCGCGATTCATCGCCTATGAGATACATCATGTTGTGAATATGGACACCCACGCTTGATTAGACTGAAGATATTGCGTGGGACCACTCGCACGGACGCCCAACAGTTCTATAGTCAACCTCTGCAAGGGTATATCACCCAAACAAAATTACATATTATGGCTACTGAATGACTTAAACTATGCCCAACGTAGCATACAAGGGAACCATCATATCCCAGAACGACTGAAAATATAAGACTCATATTGGGCCACCTTTAGCATGTATAGTCATTGTGTTGAGAACTCCTGCCAGGCAGACCCAAATGGTTCCGAATACCTTAAAATAGGCACGATTACAGTCATATATGTCCTGCTG